>CAUYON010168570.1:0-20189 GCA_963573935.1 Arctocebus calabarensis
GAGACAGAGTCTCACTTTATCGCCCTGGGTAGAGTGCCGTGGCATCACACTGCTCACAGCAACCTCCAGCTCTTGGGCTTAAGCGATTCTCTTGCCTCAGCCTCCCTAGCAGCTGGGACTACAGGCGCCTGCCACAGCGCCCGGCTATTTTTTTTGTTTTGCAGTTCCGCCGAGGCCAGGCTTGAATCCGTCACCTTCAGTATATGGGGCCGGCGCCCTACTCGCTGAGCCACAGGAGCCGCCCTGGAGTTTAGACTATTTGCATACGGAACCTAAGGGCATGCAAGGCAAAAGTTGAGTCACCCTTGTGGGCAACCAATTTGCTTAACAGATCACTCCCCGACTTGCTCTCAGACTGGCAGGCCTGCTTATCAAGTATTCCTTCAACCCAGAGTTCTGAGACCAGCCTGAGCAAGAGTGAGATACCTCCTCTACAAATAAATAGAAAAATTACTTGAGCATGGTGGTGAGCATTTATAGTTCCAGCTACTTGGTAGGCTGAGGCAGGAGGATGACTTGTGCCCTGGAGTTTGAGGTTGCAGTGAGCTATGATGATGCCACTGCACTCTAGCCTGGAAGACAGAGTGAGACCCTGTCTCAAAAACAATTTATATTTTATTTTACTTTTTTTTTTTTTTTTTGAGACAGAGCCTCAAGCTGTCACCTTGGGTAGAGTGCTGTGAAATCACAGCTCACAGCAACCTCCACCTCCTGAGCTCAAGTGATTCTCCTGCCTCGGCCTCCCATGAAGCTGGGACTACAGGCTCCTGCCACAACATCCGGCTATTTTTTGGTTGTAGCCATCATTGTTTGGTGGGCCCCGGGCTGGATTCGAAAACCTGCCAGCTCAGGTGTACGTGGCTGGTGCCTTAGCCACTTGGGCCACAGGCACCGAGCCTTTTATTTTGCTTCTTAAAAGATAGTCTCACTCATTTTGCTCAGGCTGGAAGGCAGCGGTATGGTGACAGCTCACTGTAATCTCCAACTCCTAGGCTCAAGTGATCTTTCTGCCTCTGCCTTCCAAGCAGCTGAGACTACTGGGGCACAGCACAAGGCCCAGCTATTTTTAAATTCTAAAAATCATTTTCAATTTAATTTAATCATTTTCTTTGGGGTAGAGACAGGGCCTTGCAATGTTGCCCAGGCTGGTCTCAAACTGCTTGATCCTCCAGCCTCATTCCCTCAAGTGTTGGGATTATAGGTATGAACCACTGCACCAAGCCTGGTTTCTACATTTTTAAATGGTTAATAAAAGTCAAAATAAGAATACTTTGTGGCATGTAAAAATGACATGAAATTCAAATTTCAATGTCCATAAATAAAGCTTTACTAGAATAGTCATGTTTATTTGTTTATATATTGTCTACGACTGCTTTCATGCTCTAACAGGGTCGAATACTTGTGAAAATCTCAAATATTTACTATGTGCCCTTATACAGAAAAAAAAGTGTGAGTTAAACTATAGCATATGTACTCATATCATTATAATAATAAACACTTCCAATAGTTCTTTGATTATAAAAACATTTACATGTTAACTACAAATAGAAAAATGCTGAAAAACAGTATTCTTGTGAAATTTACATTTCCTGAAGTATGAAGATAATACCGACAATGCCTCTTTGTGCCATATGCAGCTGACATTCAGGTATTTTTTTTTTTTCCTGAGAGTCTAACTCTGTCCTCCTGGGTAGAGTGCTGTGGCATCATAGCTCTGAGCAACCTCAAACTCTTGAGCTTGAGCAATCCTTTTGCCTTCAGCCTCCTGAGTAGCTAGGACGACCAGTGTGTGCCACCATGTCTGACTAATTTTTCTATTTTTAGTAGAGACAAGGTCTTGCTCTTTCTTGCTCAGGCTGGTCTTGAATTCCAGAGCTCAAGCTATCCACCCACCTCAGCCTCCCAGAGTGCAGGGATTACAGGAATGAGCCACCTCACCCAGCCTGACATTCAGCTTTTAAACTCGGAAGGAATAATCTCTCAATTTCACTGTTGGACCTCTGCAACTGTCTATGCCAAAGGAGAAGATAAAATCTACAGGGCAAAATGCTATCATTTTGGAAAACACAACTAGGAACTGGATAGCACTATAAAGTTAGGAAGTATTTCTTTTTTTTTTTTTTAATTACCTAGAATTATTTTTATTTATTTATTTTTTGAGACAGCACCTCAAGCTGTCACCCTGCATAGAGTGCCCTGGCATCACAGCTCACAACAACCTCCAATTCCTGGGCTCAAGCGAGTCTCCTGCCTCTGCCTCCCAAGTAGCTGGGACTACAGGCGCCTGCCCCAACGCCTGGCCATTTTTTGGTTGCAGCCGTGATTGTTGTTTGGCGGGCCCGGGCTGGATTTGAACCCGTCAGCTCAGGTGTACGTGGCTGGCGTCTTAGCCCGTTAAGCCACAGGCGCTGAGCCAGTATTTCTTAATGATGTCAAAATCTCACCTTCTAGTACAGTGTCCTTAATTTCTGAACCCAAAATAACAGGAAGGAATGGTCTGACAAGTCTAAGGGTGTTATGGGAGCAAGAGAACACTTTTTGAAACTGGGACACACTAGAGAAATCTGAGATACACAACTGTGATACTCACAGGTCAGAGACTTCTACAAAGCTGAGGGCCAAACAGGTGAACACACTCATTGATAGCAACTTTTGTTAAATAAGAGTTAAAAAGACAGCTACTTGAAATCTTAGGTTTTTATACAAGTGTGTTATTGGATTGTGAATCTGGGGATGAAGGCCCCTGAATGGTCAGGCTATCTGTCTGGAGCATTCTTATACTGTGATCATTAAATTTAGCTTTTTTTTTTTTTAGACAGTCTCACTATGTTGACCTCAGTAGAGAAGAGCCGTAGCTTCATAGCTCACAGCAATCTCAGTCTTGGGGTCAAACGATTCTCTTGCCTCGGCCTCCCAAGTAGCTGGGACTACAGGCACCCACCAGAACATCTGGCTGTTGTTTGAGACAAGGTCTCACTCTGGCTTAGACTGGTCTTGAACCCATGAGCTCAGGCAATCCACCCACCTCGGCCTCCCAAGTGCTGGGATTACAGGTGTGAACCACCACGCCCAGCCAAAATTTAGCTTTTTGTTGTTGTTGAGACAGAGCCTCAAGTTGTTGCCCTGGGAAGAGTGCCATGGCATTACAGCTCTCATCAATCTCCAACTCTTGCACTCAAGCAATTCTCTTGTCATAGCCTCCAAGTAGCTGGGACTACAGGCGCCCGCCACAACGCCCGGCTATTTTTTGGTTGCAGCCATCATTGTTGTTTGGCGGGCCATAGGACTACAAAACTGCAAAGTGATGTTTCTTCACCCAACTGCTTTATTATTCATTGAAGCACTGTAGCAGCCTCAGAATTGTCCATTTAAAAGATGCAACTGGTAAAAAGTAAAAGATTTCCTTTTAATCCTCAAGTTCCTATTCTCCTTACAGCTTGCATCTCCTGAACAAATTGTAAAAGCCAGAAGAGACCTATTACTGTATTCACATATTTTCCCACATTTATAGTCTCTAAAGTGGATGTGAAATAAAGAGAAATATCTGGGCGGCGCCTGTGGCTCAACGGAGTAAGGCACTGGCCCTATATGCCGGAGGTGGTGGGTTCAAACCCAGCCCCAGCCAAAAAAAAACTACAAAAAAAAAAAAAAAAAAAAGAAAGAAAAATATCTGCATGTGTCTGTAGGTCAAAGAGGAAAAAGCAGTGAACTATCCTTCTGCTAACGCCTCCACCTGGACTGAAAGAAGAGGAAGACAGCTAGGCTTAGTGAGGGAATGGGCCAGAGCAGGAACAAGATAGAGCAGCTGCTCTCTGCCTTCTTTCTTTCTTTCTTTCTATTTTTTGTAGAGACAGAGTCATATTTTGTCACCCTCGGAAGAGTGCCTTGGCATCACACACCTCACAGCAACCTCCAACTCCTGGGCTTAGGCGATTCCTTTGCCTCAGCCTCCCAAGTAGCTGGGACTACAGGCGCCCGCCACAACACCTGGCTATCAAAAGTTTTGTAGTGACCTACATATGCAAACAAATAATGGCATATATTATTTTGCAAGGTTATAACTAGTAAGTTATGCTGTCACTAGTTGCTTCAGAAGTGTGATCTTGTAAGAAAATTTTCCCCAGAACAAAAAAAGGAAAATCAATGTTAAAGGAGAAAATAAACTTGCATATCATAGAAGAAACCAAGTATGTGTAGGAGAAAACAATTGGCCTTTTCTAAGAACAGATTTCCTCTCATATATATAAGTATTTTTTATGTTTTGAGACAGAGCCTCAAGCTGTCACCCTGGATAGAGCGCTGTGGCATCACAGCTCACAGCAACCTCCAATTCCTAGACTCAAGTGAGTCTCTTGCCTCCGCCTCCCAAGTAGCTGGGACTACAGGTGCTCGCCACAACGCCCGGCCATTCTTTGGTTACAGCCGTCATTGTTGTTTGGCGGGCCCGGGCTGGATTCGAACCCGCCAGCTCAGGTGTATGTTGCTGGTGCTTTAGCCCGCTGAGCCACAGGTGCAGAGCCCATATATAAGTATTTTTATGTAACAAATAATTTTCAACATAAAAAAGATAGAAACCAGAGGACTTCACTGACAACTATACAGAAACATTTACTTTGTATGACAAAAAAGTCAAGATCACAGTACACAGTAGTTATTTATTTAAATACCTGAAAAAGTCAATGATGGAAAAAATAGGTTTATCGTGAGAGTTTATATCCATTAGATTTATTTTATTATTAAAAAAGTACTGCCTCTAGGTTATCCTAGCCAGACACAGAACACTTCGTGACACATGCAGCTACTGTAATACACTGTAATAGACACAGCCATTATAGAATGATTTACACTTTGGGAAGAAATTCAACAGTAGTAAGGGCGACTCTTTATTTAAACTAAAAACAATAATATACAAATTATCTTTCTCATTTGATTGAAAGGGCTATAAAATTCAACATACTGACAAAGGAAGCAGCATAATCACATAGATAATACCTCTGCTAATTGCCTCTTCCTTCAAAGAGCTGCATACTCAGCTACACAATTTTCTAGACTGCACGATGGCTTCGAGGCTGGCCTACCACAAGTGACTGAAAGAAAGTCAAGTTGGTAAGCTGACACTGGCTTGTGTATTTTTAAAAACGGAGAGAAAGTGGCAAATTGTGCCGCATGTACTTACGGAACCCAAAGGATCATTCTGAGTAAATGTGAAATAAATAAGTGATCCGTGAGTAAATACAATCTCTGGGCTGACTTAAAACTAGGAGAGTGAGCCTGTGCGCACTAACAATACCATGTAGAAATGTCTAGAAATGTCATTTCTAGTACTCAGTTTAGGAGACCATATCTTGCCTGAATATGTACATTATTTACAAAATATTCCCTTTTGGCCTCTGAAATTTAGCCATTTTAGTTTGACTGTTAGCTGTTTCTTTCCATATGCTAGCCAATACTGCAGTTATATCTATCGTTAAAATACTCTTACGCAAGAATTACAAATATTAATAAAGTAACTCTGCATATATAAATATCTCAATATTTCTAGCAGAATTTAAAGCATTCAGAATGTACATAAAAGTATCTTTTTTTGGTAGGGACAGTATTTTGTTTTAATCATCGTTGTTTCAATAATGCTCTGTACATAGCAAAGCCCAAAACTGCAAAAACAGTAGCACCAAAACTTGCTCGAAGCCAAAATGTGGAGCTCTTGAGGTCAGCTTGTGTCACGTGCCTGTAGTCAGAAAATATAATTAATATTTGAAACATGATTAGTAGGAAAATCTTATGCCAATGATGTAACAGTTTACTTTAGGGAAGTATTAGCACACTTGTCAGGCTAATTGCATACAGTAATGCTCCAAAAAACATTTATCAATATAGCCATGTATACATTGCTTAGATAATCATTACCTTAGAAAAATGACATAATGTAGACATTAATAAGACAAATGTCTTTCAATTAGCTATGACTGGAGGGTAGAAATGTAAAATTTTATACATTTTCTTTACATGGGAAATGAAGATGTTAGACAAATCAACCTACCACTTTTTACTACCACCATGGTACTTCAAATGAGTTCTCACAATTCTGAGGATCATGTTCATAGAACTTAGATAATGTGCAAATCTCCTGTCCCCACGAACAGAAAGCTATTTTGTAAGCAGTTAAGCGACAAGTGACAATACTTTTCTAAGAGCAATGACTAAAGTTAACTTTGGAAATATTGAGCCCCATAAAAATTTACCAAAAAAAATCCCAAAGTGGGAGGAAAAAATTTACCAGTTTGCATTAATTTGGTTACTGCTAATTAAAGAAGGAAAAAACAAAACAAAAAACTGAACCCTGGTGTTAGTTGGTCAGGCAGTGATAATGGTACCAACTAAAGGACATGATGTCACATGATGGATTGAAAGGTAATGATATAAAAGAAGCCAAATTATGCAAGACAAGAACAGGAACAGCCTGTACCACACACTGAGTTGTGAGCATGCTCAGTTAATAACACTGCTAAGCACCCTCAAGAGTCTCAAGTATGACAGCTTACCATGCAGAGGATAAAGCTTTAAAGCAAAGGTTGGGCATTTTATTCAGATATCTCACTAAAGTCTTAGTTAAACAAACACAATTGAGGTGATGTAGAAAACTTACAGAATTAAGAGCTTAGAGAGACTGTCTAGTTTAGGTTATTTTACAACTAAGTTAAACATATTTGAAGCAAAAATCAGACATCATTAGAAGACCAAGACACTGACATATGCAAGAGTTAAGAGTCACGAATTCAAATTGCATAAAACAACTTTGCCTCAGTAAGGATCAGATTAGTTATCACAAAATACATCTGTATATCCCTAGAAACCAATCTACAACACAAGCCAGAAGGCTCCATGCTCATCACCATGGCAAAACAACACACAACACTCCAATTTCTTATCCTCACCAGTTTCTATTTAAAAAAAAAAAATCACACCTTACATCATCATCATCATCATTATTATTATTATTTTGAGACAGAGCCTCAAGCTGTCACCCTGGATAGAGTGCATGGCATCACAGCTCACAGCAACCTTCAATTCCTGGGCTCAAACGAGTCTCCTGCCTCCGCCTCCCAAGTAGCTGGGACCACAGGCGCCCGCCACAACGCCCGGCCATTTTTTAGTTGCAGCCGTCATTGTTGGTTGGCGGGCCTGGGCTAGATTGAACCCACCAGCTCAGCTGTACATGGCTGGCACCCTAGCCCGCTAAGCCACAGGCGCCGAGCCTACATCATTATTTTTAACAAAACAAAGTGACAACTACCACCTGGGAAGTTAGTTCTTCTAACAGGCAAAGTTTTATTTAAAAAAAAAAAAAAAAAAAATTACAGTAGGGAATACTTAGGGTTTTTTTTTTCCGATTAGAAAAACTCCAACAAGTCCAAACCATTGGTTGTGGGAATTTTACCTGGCTTCAAGAAAAAGTGGACCATGGGATGACTCCATGAAGATGGAATCTTCTACAGAGCTGACGGCGTGCACCTGGTGAGTAATACTGCCTTCGTCGTCTGCTAACAGCATGGCACCCCACTCAGCTACCCGGGCTCTTAACCTTTTATACACATGGCACAGTTTGCAGTTCATAGCAGAGCTCACAAAAGAAGGGGACTCAAAATAACATCTCTCAATTATATATCCCACACACAAATTGAGTTGCCACCTTATACGATGCATCTTATGCTTTCTATATTTAAAATAAATGTATTCTATAGCAAATTGCCAAACTTAAAAGGAATTCTATCTATATGCACTCTTTTAAAACATTCACACAACAGACAAAGAAACCTAATGCTATTATATATATTCTCTAAATATCCCACTGAGGCCTCTTGGTATATCTAAAATACCAAGCAGTCTTTGAAACCAGTACAATAAGCAGTCCTGACAACATGTACTCGGCTCATTCGAAATGAGGCTAACACCAATTAGTTAACTTTATGGATGCTTATAATTTTAAGCACCCATATCTGTACTATAAGAAGTTAAAATACACCTCCATGAAAAATGAGTCCAACATCCCAAACTTATACACTGCTACAGACCCTCACTAGAGGAATGAAGTTTACAACTCCAAGTCAACAGAGATGTGCAGAATTTAAAGTGAGAACACAGCCTAAAAGTACTTTAGAGCTTCTGCTTCAGTCTCCCTGTGATCACCATGCATCTTTATTATGGGAGATTTTTTATTTTGTTCTTGAATTTTTGTCTATTTTTATCTTAAGGGGAAAAAGGAATTAGGATTTAAGCTAGTTGCAATCAACTTAAAACGATTTCTTATGAATAGTCTTCAAGTGTGGATGTCTGTTTCACATGGCTCTTTGTTGTGTTTTCAGAATGTATTATATCACTCATGAAATAGCATATTCTGACTAACTTTATTATTTTTCTTTTGCATTTCAAGATCAATATAGATACATGTTCAAGGTACAGGTAGCTTGAAAATTAAAGTAACTATTAGCTCAAAATATATTTCAATGGCTCCATCAATGTTAATAGTAGTTGTTTAA
The DNA here is from genome assembly GCA_963573935.1 of Arctocebus calabarensis. NCBI lineage: Eukaryota > Metazoa > Chordata > Mammalia > Primates > Lorisidae > Arctocebus > Arctocebus calabarensis. Next base: position 8,538 of record CAUYON010168570.1, read on the forward strand.
GATACTTTAGACAGAGAAAGCTTAGAGAACTATTTTATGCCTTTATCACATGCACTTAAAAGCTGCTCTACCACATTCTATTTATAAAAGAGAAAGCGTTTATAATAGATGGCACACTTGTCATTGCTAAGCTAACTGATACCACCTGAATAGAGAATGGTGTGATCCTAAATGTAATCCCTAAGTGAGTATCAAAAACAGACCCATGTTTGTCTTTTGAGTTCTCAAACAGAGGCAGAATAACAGTTTCATAAAGTTACTTCCTGGTTGAGAAGTAATTCTTCCACAATTCAAAAGCATAATTCTTACCAAATGACATAAAAAAATCAACTTAGAATAAATTATAGTCATCTTATTACATACTTTTCCTTTCTTTTTAAATGCAAAAAAGATATGGGCGGCACCCATGGCTCTGTGAGTAGGGTGCCGGCACCATATACTGAGGGTGGCAGGTTCAAACTTGGCCCCTGCCAAACTGCAACAAAACAATAGCCAGGCGTTGTGGCGGGTGCCTGTAGTCCCAGCTCCTGGGGAGGCTGAGGCAAGAGAATCACCTAAGCCCAGGAGTTGGAGGTGGCTGTGAGCTGTGACACGACTGCACTCAACGGAGGGTGACAAAATGAGGCGCTGTCTCTAAACAAACAAACAAAAATTTCTAGCTCAGCGTCTGTGGCTCAACAGGCTAAGGCACCAGCCACGTACACCTGAGCTGGTGGGTTCGAATCCAGCCCTGGCCCACCAAATAACAATGACGGCTGCAACCAAAAAATGGCCGGGCGTTGTGGCGGGCGCCTGTAGTCCCAGCTACTTGGGATGCAGAGGCAGGAGACTTGCTTGAGCCCAGGAATTGGAGGTTGCTGTGAGCTGTGATGCCACAGCACTCTATCCAGGGTGACAGCTTGAGGCTCGGTCTCAAAAAAAAAAAAAAAATACAAAAAAGATAATATATGTATATGCTTACTAGAAAATCTATGGGGGGGGGAAGGCAAAGTAGAAAGAAAAAAAAAATCACCGGTGGTGCCCATGGCTCGGTGGGTAGGGTGCAAGCCACATACACCAAGGCTGGTGGGTTTGAACCCAGCCCAGGCCAGCTAAACAATAATGACAACTGCAACATAAAAATAGCTGGGCAAAAGTTGTGGTAGGCACCTTTAAGTCCCAGCTACTTGAGAGGCTGAAGCAAGAGAATTGCTTAAGCCCAGGAGTTTGAGGGCGACATAATGAAACTGTTTCCCACCAGCCCTCCCCCCGCAAAAAAATCACCAATTAAAAATTTAAGGTATTTCCTTTTATTTATTTATTTATAAACCCTCCCAAGTATCCAGAATATATATACTCTTAGCTTTAAGAAAGGTGATACTGAAAATACCAACAGAATTGATCATATGATAGGAGTAGAAAGAAAAGCACATACTATTATTTATTTTTTTTATTTGAAAAAGAGTCTGGCTCTGTTGCTCCAGCCAGAGTGCTGTGGCATCAGCCCAGCTCACCACAACCTCAAACTCCTGGGTTTAAGCGATCCTTCTGCCCACCACAACACCTGGCTAATTTTTCTATTTTTAGTAGAGATGGGTCTCACTCTTACTCAAGCTGGTCTCAAACTCCTGAGTTCAAGGGAGCCTCCTGCCTTGGCCTCCCAGACTGCTAGGATTATAGGCATAAGCCAACACACTCAGACCCTTTTAGGCTTTTTCCACGTATTTCTTACACAACTGCAAACATAATATGCGTAATTAATATTTTTCCAAATTTGCTATAATATAAGGACTCCTGAATAGCTTTGTCTTATAGGCACACATTACCATGCCTGGCTAATTTTTACATTTTTTTTTTTTTTTTTTTTTGCAGAGATGGGGTCTCACTATATTGCTCAGGCTGGCCACAAGTGATCCTCCCTTTTTAGTCTCCTCAAGTGCTAGGATTATGCCAGTTTGCCAGTGTGATTATGGAAACATTTTAAATAGCTGGATTATATTTCATTCTCCTATTGTTAGCTATCTCCATTTATTGGTGACTATAAAAAAATTATGAAATATCTTTCCACATAAGATTTTTCTCTATATTTAGGATATTTTCTTTATGATAAAACTTTTTAGAAATGAGTATTACAGGGTCAAAAATGTGTTTCTGTGTATATATGTGTGTGTGTGTGTGTGTGTGTGTATAAAGGTTCTTTTTTTAACCTGGTAATATATAGGAATCACCAAATTTTCCCACTCTATGTGAAATAAGTTCATTTAGTTCAGCAATATCTCTTTTTAGCACATAAGAAATAATGACTAAATGCTGGAATATAACCCTAACTAATCATTTAAAGCTTGTCAGAGTCTTCAAGTTTTTAGGTGGAAAATTCTAGTGTCTAAGATGCTATCTTTCTGGCTTAGAAATCCTGAGGGTCCACATGTATATCAGCCATCAAGATCTCCTTGACATAGGTATGGAGCCACCAACATGGGCATTATCACAGCTGCCACTTAATAATGCTGAGAGATGGAAATGTTTCATAATTGGGGCAATAAAGAGTTAAATGTGTGACCAGTCACACAGGCAGAGAGTGGATGACCAAAATTCCAGTGTACCTTTGCAATGAATACCTTTAAAAAAAGCATTCAAGGCTCGGTGCCTGTGGCTCAGCAGGCTAAGGCACCAGCCAGGTACACCTGAGGTCCCAGCTACTTGAGAGGTGGAGGCAAGAGACTCGCTTGAGCCCAGGAATTGGAGGTTGCTGTGAGCTGTGATGCCACAGTACTCTATCCAATGTGACAGCTTGAGGCTCTGTCTCAAAAAAAAAAAAAAAAAAAAAAAAAAGCATTCAAAAGGCTTTCGATTAATTATGTAATTTATGGTATACAAAATAACACGAATTAAAACCTTTACTGGAGTAATGTAATTTAACCAATCATTAATAAAGCAAGTGATCAACTGTAATATTTGGAAATGTAAAGTATCAAATTTTAAAGGGTTCTGGGGATTAAATCCATTCTAGCTATTCCCAAATAGGGTACCTCTTTTTGGGAGGGGACGACTGAGTTTTGCTCTGTCACCCAGGCTAGAGTGCAGTTGCTTGCTGGAACCTCCAACCCTCCTGCCTTGGCTTCCTGCCGTGCAAGGACTATAGGCATGAGCTACTGAGCCCAGCACCAAATAGGATATTTTTCATACTCCAGTAGAAATTATTTTTTATAATCTGTCATATGACTTTATATCTGTGGTATTGAAAACTATATTGTGGAGATCTAAAAATCAGTAAAATTTAGAACTTGAGAAAGGGAAAGAATTCAGAAAGAGAAAGGGAAAGAATTCAGAAAGATGCAGATATCAATTAACCTTATCTTAGTTGGCAAACACTTACAAAGGAGAAAATAACACAGAACATACTTAATAGCAGCAAAGCTAAGAGACTTAGAGGAGCTCCACCCAAATGGTCACTTTATCAGTTATCACACAACTTCTCAGAAATGTATTTGATTTTCTATTTTCCATCCCTTTCATCTTGCCACGTTATCCTTTCCAAATATAACTAAGAGATGCACAAAGGCAGTAATATGAATTGTCTTCTAATTTTACGACTCTATTCATATATAAATTTCAGGAGTAATACTTTGGAACAGTCTATATAAGTGTAATGCATGTGTCCCTAAAGTTACTAGGGCACAGAGCTATCATATATTGCTCTTTCTTTCTTTCTTTTTTTTTTTTTCTTGAGACAGAGTCTTACTTTGTTGCCCTCGGTAAAGTGCTATAGCATCACAGCTCCCAGCAACCTCCAACTCTCGGGCTTAAGGGATTCTCTTGCCTCAGCCTCCCAAGTAGTTGGGACTACAGGCGCCCGCCACAACACCTTGTTGCAGTTGTCATTGTTTAGCTGGCCCGGGCCGGGTTAGAACCTGCCACCCTCAGTGCATGTGTCCAGCGCCATAACCACTGTGCTATGGGCACCAAGCCTATAGCTCTTATTTTCAATCTTTCAAATTGAAAGTATACTGAGGTCACCAAAACTACAGTCAAGTTTTTTGTCTTTAAATATTCCTTTTTTTTTTTTTTTCCCTGTAGAGACAGAGTCTTACTTTATCGCCCTAGGTAGAGTGCCGTGGCATCACACAACTCACAGCAACCTCCGACTCCTGGGTTTAGGCGATTAGCAACCTCCTGAGTAGCTGGGACTAGAGGCGCCTGCCACAATGCCCGGCTATTTTTCTGTTTTTGCAGTTCGGCTGGGGCAGGGTTTGAACCTACCACCTTCGGTATATGGGGCCGGTGCCCTACTCGATGAGCCACAGGCACTGCCCTAAATATTCCCTTTTAAAAAAAAGTTGTCTCGACCTCTCTGCTCCTTTACTCTTCCAAATGTTTCTATCTGGTATTTTCTATTTTTCTTTCTTTCTTTCTTTCTTTTTTTGAGACAGAGCCTCAAGCTGTTGCCCTGGGTAGAGTGCTGTGACATCACAGCTCACAGCAACCTCCAACTCCTGGGCTCAAGAGAGTCTCCTGCCTCACCTCCCAAGTAGCTGGGACTACAGGAGCCCGCCACAACGCCCGGCTATTTTTTGGTTGTAGCCGTCATTGTTGTTTGGTGGGCCCGGACTGGATTCGAACCTGCCTGCTCAGGTGTATGTGCAGGCGCCTTAGCCGCTTGAGCCACAGCTCTATTTTAATTTCTAACCATAATGCCATTATTGCTAGTAATAATTTTAATAATGACAATTTTCCTAATTGAACAGTAGGCATGAATATTTTAATAAGATATTTCTCAAAATAGGTTAAGAAATCTATATACACTATCTAGCAAAGATGAACTGCAACACAAATTATAAGCAAGCTGTTAACTGAGCATGCTTTAATAGTAATACACTTTGGAAAAGGACATAGGTGTGCACCAATGTCAAGGAACATTTAATCAAGAATTAGGAAAATTCAAAATTATAGATAATCAAAGATATACAGAAAACACTTTAATATCTATTAGAGTATCTGTTATCTAGTGATAATTGAAGATCAGATTAGGCACAAACCCTACCCTCTCATGTCCTTTAATATACCAACCAAATAACAAAATTTAAAAAGTATAAGCAGTAGCAGCAGCTTACTTAATGAGAATCTATAACATAAACTCTTGTATAATTTTAAATTTATGACTATGTATGTAATTCAAAGAACAGCCTTTTAAGGACATTCATACAAGGAAACAAATTTCATAAACATAATATCCTAAGAACTCTGAGATGCCCAATACCTAACAACATTAAGACTCCCAGGACACTATCTGCTTCATAAGGCAATCCTAAGAAAAAGAAGTTCTTTTTGGTTTGACGATAATACAAAAGTTCTTCCAAAAAGGGCTCCTATATTAAGAATGTGAGTTCAAAATACATAAAGAAGGGACTTGGGTGGTCAATGCCAGAGTACAGGAAGCAGATCATTATCAGTGTCTTTTTTGTTTGTTTGTTTGAGACAGAGTCTCACTTTGTCACCCTCAGTTGAGTGCCATCCTGCCACAGCTCACAGCAACCTCAAACTCTTGGGCTCAAGTAATTCTCTTGCCTTAGCCTCCCAAGTAGCTATGACTATAGGCACCTGCCACAATGCCCAGGTATTTTTTTTTTTTTTTTTTGAGACAGAGCCTCAAGCTGTCACCCTAGATAGACTGCTGTGGCATCACAGCTCACAGCAACCTCCAATTCCTGGGCTCAAGCGAGGCTCCTGCCTCTGCCTCCCAAGTAGCTGGGACTATAGGCGCCCGCCACAATGCTCGGCCATTTTTTTGGTTGCAACTGTCGTTGTTGTTTGGCGGGCTGGGCTGGATTCGAACCTGCCAACTCAGGTGTACGTGGCTGGTGCCTTTGCCTGTTGAGCCACAGGTGCCGAGCCAACCCAGCTATTTTTTAGAGATCAGGTCTTACTCTGGTTCAGGTTGGTTTCAAACTCATAAACTCAGGCAATCCACCCACCTCGGCCTCCCAGAGTGCTAGGATTACAGGCATGAGCCACTGTACCTGGCCACATTATGAGTACCTTAAAATAAATGTCACATATTCAATTAAAAATGTATCAAAAATAGGGTAAAAATTACAATGGGTATGATGACTACCCATCATACCTTTGAGTCTCTGGAAATAGTATGAGTTATATACTTGGTTACTCAAAAAGTAAAACGCTGCTAATGAACTTAAGACGTAACACGAATAAACAACTTACATAGTTAATGCAAATAATAAAATGAAATGTAGGAAATCATAAAATCACATATGCACGAGAGGAAATCACACCAAAATAATACATTGTAAATAAATGATTTTGATTAAATTATAGGTTAAGCAAAGTGGTCGGGTTATACATAGAAACCTAGCAGGGAAAGAAACTGAGAGGATTAAAAAATTACTAAGTGGCACAGACAAACAAATGAAAACAAACACCTAAAGGACAAAATAAAGTTCACAGCACACTAAAACACAGTCACATTCTCATGCAAAGTAGGAGTATTCTGAAGTCAGAATAATAAAAGACTTAATAAATAAAAACCCTGGGTAGTTCAAACCAACAATCAAGCTCATTCCTATAGAATCATCTTACTACTTTCAGATTTAAAAGATACTTAAAAATTAAAACATATTTTAAAAGTATGTTTTCCCAGTAACACAATTTACATAAGCATTCCCAAAGATTAAAATCATCTGACCACATTGTTAATCATCCTCCAAATGAACTTAAATTTAAATAATTCCAATTATTCATAAATTATTCTGAAGAAAGACATAAACCTATCCAGAAATAAGAGTGAAATCATAATTAGTAAAGTACTAAGTTACATGTGAAACAGGTGTGTGTTTAGTCTAACACTACTCTCACATGCTGAAGTCAATATACATTCAATTAAATTGGAAAGAAAAAACTATTAGTATAGGCTTAAGATATGTAGTGTCAATAAACTCAAGAAAAGACTTAAATTTTTCTGGCAAAAGGGAAAAAAGTTTCAGAAACCAACCTATTTAAACCATCTAAATTCACGATCAAGTTACAGTACTTCCTTTCTTAGCATGAGGGGTTAACGTCACCTAAAATGTAACCAAAATTAAAAAAAAAATTTGCAGTGACAGTATTTAGAAAGGTACTTAAAGGAAGGTATCATATCTTCAAATTTTGTCTCGGCTCACAACAAGAAGGTTTTTATACAAAGCAGGTCTGAATTAATAAATCAAGAAGAGAGCTGGGGAGAGTGGGGTACAGGATAATGTAGCCTTCCTCACTTACGCGTTATGTCCACTAGAAATTTCGATTTCACTGACCAAAGTTTTTACAAGCACACTAAAACAATGCATTAATTTAAGACCAGCATGTATGTATCACACTTTCGTCTATTAATTTCTTTTCGGATATTTAATTAAACCTTTTACTTAAAAATAATGAATTTTTTAGAACTGCTCTCCACAGTTCTAAATCAAACACTAGCATGGCAGTTTTGATTTCTAAAAACAAAGACTCAATACTTAGTATTCATTTGGAACCTTCTCTACTGAAGTACAGTGGAAAATTCTTAAATGACTTTCACTTAGCTAATCAATCTTTTTTCTGCTTATTTAAGATCTAACACAGGAAACCAAAAGTGACCAACCACCCAAGCTAAGGGTGGTTGCTAAGAAGCAACAGGAAAACGTAGTTCCATTTTCACCCTACCACTGGATAATTTTTTCACATTTTTCATGGGAAAAGAGAAAAAGTGTTGGGGAAGGGGATGGGAGCAAAGACGTTTTACTCCATAGGTGCTCTTTTTTAGGCCTCCATTTGCATCTAGGCTATCCTTAAGACTGAGGTTGCAAACTGGTAGCCTATAAGCCTGCTTTGTTCTAATTGGTACTTAAAAATTGCTAGTCCTTAAATATCAGAATATCAGGAAGTTTCACCTAAAAATCTTTTTTTTTTTTTTGCAGTTTTTAGCTGGGGCTGTGTTTGAACCCACCACCTCTGGTATATGGGGCCTGAGCCCTATTCCTTTGAGCCACAGGCACCACCCTCACCTAAAAATCTTGATTTGTGTCTCTTGAAGAATCAGAAAACCTGGTAACAGCAGGCCTGTACAACACCACCAGAGCACAGTAAGGCAGTGGCAGCCTCTTTTACACCAGGCCTGCACAGTCTCTTCTCCTCATTTCTTTCACTTGGCCACTTTCACTCATTTACATTATCCATCCAGGCCCTGAGCCCCTACCCATCTGTCTTACTTACCTTTCATAAACCGGAATAATCTTCAATACAGAACCCCTCAAATTCCACTGTACTCCTATTAAATGACTGAAATACTAACACGTATAAGGAAGAAGGTCTTTGAAAGATACACCAGTTCCCCTACTCATCTTTTTCATTCTTTTTATTTATTTATTTATTTATTTTTGAGACAAGAGTTTCACTTATTAACCCTCGGTAGAGTGCTGTGGTGTCACAGCTCAAAGCAACCTCCAATTCCTTGGGCTTAGGCGATTCTCTTGCCTCAGCCTCCCAAGAAGCTGGAACTACAGGTACCTGGCTGTAGTAGCCACAACACCTGGCTATTTTTTGTTGTTGTTGCAGTTTGGCCGGGGATGGGTTTGAACCCACTACCCTCAGTATATGGGGCTGGCGCCCTACTCACTGAGCCACAGGTGCTGCCCTATTCTTTTTCTATTTGGTTACCAGGTATCAGTGAAGTGTGCTGACACTACCATTAAGTTATTTATAGTTTATAAATAGATGTGACAAAATGTACTGATTTCTCTCTGAGAAACACTATGTAGAATAATTTATGATGAGCAAAGGCATCCATTTAATGCACAACAAACCTATTTCATTTGGAAGCTAACTAAACTGACCTAAGAATAAAATTGTTTTTAAAAGGGTGTTGAATTTTACTATTTATTTATTTATTTATTTACTTTTTTGAGACAGAGCCTCAAGCGATTCTCCTGCCTCTGCCTCCCAAGTAGCTGGGACTACAGGCGCCCACCACAATGCCCAGCTATTTTTTGGTTGCCGCCATTGTTGTTGTTTGGCGGGCCCAGGCTGGATTCGAACCCGCCAGCTCAGGTGTATGTGGCTGGTGCCTTAGCCGCTTAAGCCACAGGTGCTGAGCCAGGAATAAAATTGTTACCAGACGTGCAGATAACATATCAGGAACTTCTAGACTAGATATCTTCAGGTGTTTTGTTATCAAAAATTACTGGGAGCAAATGTGAGTTTACAAATAAGACACCAAATAGTGTCACTTCTTATTTAAATAAAATGACTACATTGGTAGATCAGAGGAATGTGGTGGAAATAACATACTGATCTTAGAAAAATCCCTCATGAAATTTCTTATATGACACAAGATAAAATATGGGCTGGATAATAATACATTCTTAATAGACTGAAAAATCTTTCCCCAAGAATTTGAAACTGAAAATTCAAGGAAAGAGCTCTCTAGTAGTACTACACGACTTCACTCACTTTAGCACTTTTTCTCTCTCGCCAACTTCTGGGTCCTCAACATTACTATTTATCAGTAATTTGAATGGTAAGACATATCTACCAAATTTGCAAATAACGCAATGCTGAGAGAGATTATATAATGGGACAAATGACAGAAACAATGTTTGAAATGACTGAGCTGGAACAAATGGATCAAAAAAATATGACATTTAATAGAGATATACATGTATCTGTATTTCGATTCTAAGCGTTAATTAAAAATGTCAAATACACAATAGAAAGAGGGGACATCTGCCTTAATAAGCATTTTTTTTTTTTTTTTTGAGGCAGAGCCTCAAGCTGTCACCCTGGATAGAGTGCTGTGCATCACAGCTCACAGCAACCTCCAATTCCTGGGCTCAAGCAAGTCTCTTGCCTCCACCTCCCAAGTAGCTGGGACTACAGGCGCCCGCCACAACACCCGGCAATTTTTTGGTTGCAGCCGTCATTGTTGTTTGGTGGGCCCGGGCTGGATTCGAACCCGCCAGCTCAGGTGTACATGGCTGGCACCTTAGCCCGTTGAGCCACAGGTGCTGAGCCAATAAGCACTTTTTTTTTTTTTTTTTTGTGATAGTCTTACTTTGTCACCCTCGGTAGAGTGCTATGGAGTCATAGCTCACAGCAACCTCAAACTCTGGGGCTCAAGAGATTCTCTTTGCCTCAGCCTCCCAAGAAGATGGGACTACAGGTGCCCTCCGCATGCCCAGCTATTTTTAGAGATGGGGTCTTGCTCTTGCTCAGCATGGTCTCAAACTGGTAAGCTTTGGCAATCAACCCATCTTAGCTTACCAGAGTGCTAGATTACAGGTGTGAGTCACCATGCCCAGCCTCCCTAAGGCACCTTATATGAAAAAAAAATGATTTCAATTAACTCACAGATAATATATGTTAACAGTGGGATGGGCCTGCTAAAAAGTTAATTCATGCACTAGACAGATGGTGTTCTAGCTGTGGAACACGACTGCCCACTATTCTCAAGTAGTCAGAGCACCTCTGGAGCACTGTGATCCATTCTCAGCGGTACCTTTTAAGAGGTACTCTGAAACCTAAGGGGCTTTTGGGTGAGGGCAACAATGAAAGATGAGGTCATATAAGAAAAGGCTAAAAGAAATTGGGGATGTTGTTCTACCTGAAGAAGAGAAAATTAGGGGAGACATGATGGCCGTCTTCAAATGTCTGAAGGATTGCTATGTTGAAGAGGGAGTAGAATAGTCGTATGTTGTTCTAAAGGGCAGAAGTAAAACTAAAGAAGAGAAAGTTACAGGGAAAACATTTTAGTTTAGAAAAATAAAAACAAAAGTGAAAACCCTCTTCAATGAGGAAAGCCATCAGCAGATAAACAGACCTCTCCCAGGAAGGCTTGCAAGAAGACATTCTAACAGGAGGTTAGGCCAGATGAATTCTAGAATCTTTTCCACTAATATTCCCAATACTGGAGCTCCTGAATGTTGTTTGGTTTGAACTAGCCTTGCATTTTCTCAGTCAGTCATCATGAGAGAATCTGTCTGGGTTACTACTTTACAAGATGCCACTCAAAGAACACAGGGAGAGCAGTAGCACCAAATGAACGTGCTGATTCCTTCAAAGCAGTCACCTGAGATGGTTGCATTCTTATTCCAGAGCTGCCAGTACTCAAAACATCACTGAGACTCTTAGGATGCCTTCGAAATCTGTGTGTGACTCACATGAGAACTACACTCATTGTTTCATAGATACAGTGCCCACACTGCTGGCAGATACAAACTATCCTCATTTGATCCATGGAGTCTAGCCCTCAGTGAGTGTCCAATGGTGAACCACAAATAACTGACCCATTTCTTTTTTCTTTTTTTTTTTTTTTTTGAGACACAGCCTGGCCATTTTTTGGTTGCAGCCATCATTGTTGTTTGGCGGGCCCAGGCTGGATTCGAACTTGCCAGCTCAGGTGTACGTGGCTGGCGCCTTAGCCTGTTGAGCCACAGGCGCCGAGCCAACTGACCCATTTCTAACCAAAATCTTTTATTTAGCTTGATATTCATTTTAATCAAGTCCAACCCCAGTAACTTTTTTTTTTTTTTTTTTTTTGTAGAGACAGAGTCTCACTTATCGCCCTGGGTAGAGTGCCATGGCGTCACACTGCTCACAGCAACCTCCAGTTCTTGGGCTTAAGCGATTCTCTTGCCTCAGCCTCCC
>CAUYON010168578.1:0-31220 GCA_963573935.1 Arctocebus calabarensis
GCCCCGGACTGTGTGTTTAGAACCTGCAGGAAACCATCACAACTCAGGGACTTGGCTTGTGCAATCCCCTCTCTACAGAACATTCTTCCTCCAGTGCTGCACAGGTCACTCCCTTAAGTCTTCAAGGCTTTGCTCACTTGACACCTTCTCATCAAGGCTCTCCCTGACCAACCTCTAAGCCCTCGGCCTGCTGCCTCCAGCTTCGTTTCTCCCCTTGGCTCTCTGCTCTTTCCAAATCCTCCTGCTCATTCCTGGGGCTGAGTCAGTCGCCCTCAGTAGGAGGCAGGTCTATCTGGTCTCAGGCTCACAGTGGTACTCAGGAATGTCTGTTGACAGCATGAGGAGGCACAGAAGGTTTAGGCCCTGTGGCATTCCTGGCATGAGGCCTCACCTATGTGTGTTTTTATCTAATCTAACTACTCCACAAGGGCAAATTTTATTATCGTCATTTCAGAGGGGCAGAAACATAGACACGTTGGTGAGAGATCACACGGAGAGGGAGTGGGGGGGGTTGAGGGGGTTCTGAGAGGCTGCGAGGTGGCGGGCACTGCCCCCAGTGCTGACAGGGGCAGGAGGCTTGTCCTTGAGCTCAGGGGCAACCCCCTCTGGGGCGTGAGCCTCAGTCTGCTCTTTGAAGACAGGGCTGGACTCCCTCTTCGAGCCAAGGTCCTGGCTCCAGCTGAAGCCTGGTGATTTGCAATTATTGAGTTTGGGCTGGTCCTCAAAGGAATAGTCTGAGACTGGGTGGAGAAGGGTGGGCAGGGTCCTCCTGGGCAAGAAGTGCTGGCGTGGGGAAAGTCTCCACCACAGGAATGAGCCCAAGTAAGGGAGGAGAACAGTCCAGGCTGGAGGCACAGGTGCTCAGACCTTGGAGGTAGGCAGATAGATCGGGGCCAGCACAGCACCACCACCCATGCTGTGTGCCCCCACGCCACAAGCTCAGCCACATATGGGAGCAGCTGGTCTCTAGGTTGCCCCTACTTTCCTCATACCCAAGGACTCACCTTTTGGGAGCCTGCTCCCCCCCCCACTAGCACTGGGGCTGAGCCCATAGTTATGTCTGGAGTCTGTTATTTTGGTGGGCCCTCTGCCCAGCCCTGCTTTAGCTATGCTCTCCGGCTGGCCAGCAGGGGCCTTCTGAGTCCCTCCTCTAGGGGCCAGCCTGAGGGATGGAGTGAGGGGCCGGAGCTTGTCCTCTGTTAGTCCCACCACTAACATTTGCCGGGGCCAGGATAGGCGTAAAAACAGAGGCCCAGATACCATATGTCTAGATATTTCAAAGTTATAAACCAAGCCAAAAACTGCTAAATAGAATATGCTCTATCCTCCTACATTGACAAATATACCTTCACAACACCCTGGAAGGCCAAGTTTGCACTTAGAGTTCTTGGGCTCCAGGAGTCTAGTCCTGGAACTGGCATCAGAGACAGGGTCGATCATAGACCCTTCCCCAGCCTCTGCCTTGGGTGGTGCATGTGACAGCCCCAGGCCATCCATCTTTGGTCCAGCCACATACCCAGCAATTGCTACTTCTTGGTTACCCCTTGGACTTGGTGTACACACCAGCTGCAAGTTCATTCTCAAGAGGGCCAGTTCAGGGGAAAGGCCTATGCAGAATATGGAATTGGGTTTGGGCCCTTGTGGGCAGTGAATTCTGGGCTCCTGCATTGGGCGGAGGAACATGGGTCTTGGGTGGGCATGTCTTCTTAGCTCGTGGACTTTTTGACACCCCCATCCCCACTGGAGGGGGTAAGGCCAAAGGAGGGTCTGAGTAGTTTCCTCTAGAGAGCAGGGTCCAGGGTAGGAGCCTTTCTTCCGTCTAATGGCAATACTGTCTTAGGGACACTCCCAGAACCTGGCTCTGGAACCCTGCTTACATTCCAGCACTTGAGGCATGGGCCCCACTGGACCAGGGTGACCCAGGACACTGTGCCCTCCTGAGCCCACAGTCTAGGGAGCCATCTGCCCCCTCCCCTGGACACCAGGGCTCCTCTCTGGCACCAGTCCCTCTCTTCCTACTCAGCATGCCTCACTCGGCTCATGTGGAAGGCGGTAGGGGCAACGGGACTACCACCTGTCCCACACCTCTCTGGGATGCTGGACCCCACCAGCCCATGTGCTTGCCCTGGCTGGCCTGGCTCTGGGGGCCGCTCAGTGCCCAGCCCTCCCAAGAGTGTGCCTGGAAAGTGGGGCACCAGCTTTACTTTAGCCACCATTTCTCGCTCACTCAGCTGAAAAACTGCAGCTTCCCTGAGGCTTCCAACCCTCATCCACTGCTGGCAGCTTCTTCCCTGATGCTGTGTGACAGGCCTGATGTCAGGGCTCCCACACCTGTCCTGCCGCCCTGCTGCTGGGTGCCTCCCCCACAGGGCACGACGTCTGCTGCAAGGCTATCAGAGCACCATACCCCCCACCCATAGGTGCTATCTGCCTCTGGGCTCAGCATGGCCCTTTCTGGGCTCCCCTGACACTGAATAGTCCCTCGTCCTGCCCTGACCGGGGGAGTGGGTGGCAAATAGACCCTGCTGTGGGGTTGAGAGGCAGTTCAAGGATCTTTTTCATTGGGACAGGAGGGCCATAGGCTCCTGGGGAGTGTCAATGGGGATTTGGGAGAAGGGGGAAGCTTGGCCTGAGCTGGGCCCAGGAGGGGCCACAGCCAGCCTCACCTCCCAAGCATATGGTCAGGACCATGCTGGACTGAACACTCGGGGAGTGGGTCTCATGCCACCTCCCTTGGCCCCATAGCCCATGGTGCTGGCTGCCATGAAGGGAATGATTCCTGCAGAGGCAGCCCCCTTCCCATCTTTCTTTGCTCACTGCTGCCCATGTTCTTGCTGTGTCAGCATCATCGCTGTTCCCCCTGCCAGGCATGGCCATGGCCCTGAAGCCAGCATGGCTTCCCTGGGAGGATGCTGCTGGGTGGAGGCTCCTTGTTATGGGGACCAGGTTTGGGAGGGCAAAGAGGGTGTCCACCTCATCTTTCCAGGTAAAGGGTGAAGGGAGAGGCACCTGCTGGCCTCTGGGTAGTTGTAGGCATCCCTGGTTCAGGCTGGGGAAGGCCCTCTTCCCTCTTGCCTCCTCCCTCCACCCCCTCAGGATGACCTGGCCATGTCTACCCATGCCCAGCCTATTGAGCTGCCCCTCCCTGCTGGCCTACCAGGGACCAGTAGCCTGATCTATTGGTTAGTGGAGAGACTCCAGGTTAGGGGACAGTTACCACCTGTGGGGCCCAATCATCCCGAACTTAAGGTAGACAGTGAGCGCAGATTCTTCCCCTGCAAGCCAGCCTGCTGTGGGTGGTGGGCCACAGGCCAAGGGTGAATCATGGGGTCCCTCTTCTCTGCCACATCTTTGCGCCCGCCAGGGCTGTCTCAAAACCTTCCTCCTTCCTTGCTGCCCTTGAGGTCCCCACCACACCCTGTCTCTGAGAAGCCCTTCTGGCTAAATAGACCTTCCTGGCCTAAGTCTGAGTCCTTGTCACAATGCATCCTTGTTCTGTGAGTCGAGAACTGGCTCAGGTACACTTTTGGTCTTACCCTACCCCCTCCACAGCACGTGTCAGGCCTCAGGGCTCAGAGCAGGCTCTCATGAGAGGTGAGGGGCCTCTGGTTCGTGGCCTGCACCTCTGAGAAATGGGGGCTCTGCCACACCCTCTACCAGAAGCATCTGCCCCCCTCCTTGACTCCTATTCTCTGATGGAGCAGCCAAGCTGCATCCCGGTGGGAAGTGTTCATCCCTCCGGGAAGGGCTCAGGAAGCAGTGAGGATCTGACCTCATGTTTACGTCCATCCGGTCCTATACGGTGTCACCAGATGTCTGAGGAGAGGGGAGAGGAAGGAGACGAGGCTGCAGGATGAGGGGCTGGATCTGAACTCCGCCACCACTGGGATGAATCTGTTCTCCATTCTGATGGGAACTGGGGTCCCAAGTTGAGAGGCATCTCAGGCTGCACAGCTGCCGCCTGTGCCTCCCTGCCCAGTGCTATCCCTGGCATGCGCTAAGGAATTTACAGGGGAAAAAACACCAGTGGATGCCAGGCCTCAAGGCCATCCGAGGCCTAAGGGCTGTGAGGAGGCAGGCTGGGCTATAGCCAGCACTGGAGTAGGACCTGCCAAGTGCAGGGAGGCAGGAGGCTGACCTCAGCTGGTGGGTGAGTGGACAGGGTCATGAGGACAGCAGGCTGGGGAGGCAGAGGCTTGTCCTGAGCACCCCAAGGATGCTACCCAGTGAGAGGCTCTAAGCCAGGCCCCTGGGAGGGAAGCCCCTGGGGCCCTGCAAACTCCCCAGGAGTATCGCTGAGCCAGGTGGCAGGATGGCTGGGCCTGCTGTTTCAGCACCAGTCACTTCCTCTTTCTGGACTACACCTATTGATGAGATCACCACCTATTTCCCTGCCCAGCCTACTTCATTGTTACAAGAGCAAATGAGGTGATGAAGACTCTGAAAAGCATAAAGGTGGTATTATTTTAGCAGAAGTCATATTTGACTTGCTAATTCATTTCCTAAAAATAGCCACCTTTATTATAGCATAGGGAGAACCCTATGCTGGAGTCGGCGTCCTGGATTCTCTGTGGCAGCTTTGCTGTGTGACCTTGGGTGGGGCCCTGGCCCTCTCTGGGCATCTGATTTCCAGATGGCAGCAGGATGGCCTCTGAAGGCCACAGGCCCTGAGTCTGGAACAACAGCCACGTGCAAAATTAGGAAGGAGAGCTGGGTTCTGGAGAATGAGCTTCCTTTGAGTTACTGGGTCAGAGTAAGTGGTGTCACTGAGGCCACCCCTCTGTTGGAAAGGTCAATACAAGTATTGAGTCTTGTCTTGATCTGGGAGCTAGGGGGCAGGTTGCCCAGTCCCCACCACATAGCCTGACCAGTAGGACGCTCCAAGAACTGCAGATGAAAAGCTTGACAAGCAGGAGCTAGGACGAGGTGGGGGGTGGTGGGGACACTGTAGGACATCGAGCCTGCTGGGGGATCCTCCTGTTCAGTGCATGTCTGAGTGCTTAGTGTGGGCCTGCTCTGTGCTACAGGTGCAGAGACAATAGAAGACAAACTAGGGCAGGTCTTGGTTCCTGCCCTCCCGGGCTTCCGATCTGGCAGGGGAGCAGGTGCTTATTACCCACACACTACTCAACTTGGTCAAGTGCTCCAGAGAGGGGTGCAGGTGCCAGGAGCACACACAGTGGGGGTTTGACATAGTTGACAGGCAGGAAGCCTCCCTGGAGGAGGTGGCATGGGTTAAAACCTGAAGGATGAGTAGGTACTAACTAGGTGAAGTGGGGCAGAGGGGTGGTGGGAGTGGACCCCCAGGCAGTGAGAAGAACAAGAGCAAAGGGCCTGTGGTGGCATGTGAGCGGAAGGCTGAGAGCAAGCTGGTTTGACTGCAGCGAAGATGGGGAGCCAGGAGACCCGCCTTTGTGGTGAAAAGCCCTGGGAAGGGAGGAGATTTGTGATTAGAAGCAGCTCCTACACCAGGGCAGAGGTGATAGCTGCGTTTAGACAGGGGCCTGGGCCATGCTCAGACAGCAGCATGAGGCAGCGGGAGGGGTCAAGGTGACAGCGTCTACAGGCTGCTGATTCATAGAATTACTGGCCAGGAAGTGCGCCTGTGTTCCCCCTCCCTCCTGGGCTTCTCGTCTGGTTTCACTAAGCTGTGGGAGGAAATGCCCTGGTCAGTCCTGTGAGTCACTGGTCCCTCTGACATGATGATCCCCCACATGTGTTCCCATCTCCATTTTCTTTGCCTCTCTCCTGGAGTGCTTCTATGACCTCCCAGCTTCCTATCAACCCTGTGTACTCTCTGGGCAGCAGAGCCAACCAGGTTGTGAGAACGGAAGGGTTAACTGTGGATGACTTGCCCTGATGGGGGCTTTTCAGTAGACAGTGCCTGGACCTTGGAATATGGTGGCATGGATGGGAACCCAAGCAGGGTGGTGCTGAAAGGGGTCCACTTGGAGACCACCTGTCTGTCCCACACAGCGCATAGCCGGGCTCGGTATTGAGAACCAGAGTGAAATAGAGCAATGTGGGTGAGAACCCCCAGCCTAGGGACATTTTTAGTCTCAGGGAGGCAGGTCTGTAGAGTCTTTCTGACCCCTGCCTTCCCTGGGACTTCTGCTTCTAGAAGCAGGACCTTTGGGATTTTGAAGGGAGCCTCAGGAATGCTCAGTCTCAGCGAGGATTCTGCTGGGACCAGACCAGAAGATTGGTTATAGAATGCAAACCCTTGCCATAGGGAAGGGTCTCAGGGCTGCTGGTGGTGACATGGAGCCTCCTCCTCTGCTCTCTGGGGATCCCTTCTGGGGGCCAGTGTGGCTCACCTTCTCCACCCCTGAGGCCCCCCATCCATCCCCATACCCTTCCTTGGACATCCTGGGGAAACTCTCTCCTCCTACTTAAGGTGAGGGCGTGACTCAGTAGTAGGGACATCTGGCCCCTCTCTCCTCTCAGCAGTTTGCTCTCCCCCACCTTCCCCAGAGTATGATTTCAGAAAAGGGACAGTTCCAGATCCATGGAGGATATTCAGTGTGGAGACCTCTGGAAATTCTTCCTTCAGTCTAGCTTCCTTTGCAAGTCAACTTTCTGTGCAAGTCTATGGCCTGGGACACAGTCTATTCTCCAGCCTCTTGCTCTCTCTAGAAAGCAGAATTTGGACAGAGCCAGCAGTACATTTCTAGAATGTTCCCTTAGCTGGTGGACATGCAAGGAGGGAGGAAGGGCTTATTTTCTCCCTTGCTCAGGTTAGAAGGGACTAGCATCAGAATGGGGTCCAGGAGTGGTGATGTCCAGGTTTGCATGCTGTGCCCCCCCTTACCTGTGTCTCCAACCCCCCCACCCCCCCATTCTGCCCCAGGGAGGCGGCTTGGGAGCTGCCACTCCTGGGGCAGCACTGCCTCCTGCTGGCTACCCAGAGAGGCCTGGGGCTAGAAGTTTCATCCTGTCCCAGCTGTTTGGCCCAGTGGCTGTTTAGCCCAGTGGGGATGATTCCTTGATTCTCTCCAAGGCCAGGCTGGTGCACCCTGGGACAGATCCTGGCTAACCCTCTGGAAAGGTGAATGGCCTTAGGCAAATTTCTGTTCCTGCCCAGGCCTCAATTTCCTGATGTGTACGAGAAGCAGGGTGACTCCAGGAGGTTCCTCCCAGATCTCAGATTTGGAGGTGGCTTTTATCCACTTCTCCATCCTCAATCCTCTTCTCCCTGCCTTCAAGCTCTCCCCCACCTCGCCCCTCTCTATTTGGTGTGTGGCAGGGCCCAGTGACCCCTAGTCACTCCACTTTAGGGGTGGCTGGCTGAGTGGGATTAAGGAGCAACTCTGACCCTCCTGCCACAGGCATTAGCCACTGTGAGTAGGCTCCTGATGGATATATAATGGGACCAGAACATTATTCCATGGCTGGTATAAATGGATAATAACAACCAACGCCCAGAGCTGTTATGAGGATTAAACAAACTAATAATACCTTTGCGAAATACCTTTGTGGGTGGTGGATCTGTGTCAGAGGAGAGGCAAAGAGTAACCCCAGCTGGCTGCCTGGAGGGTACCCGAGGCCAACAGTGGAAGGCTGGGCTCTAGGGCCCTGGAACCATCTTCCCCAGACCTCTGTCCTAAAGGACCATGGAGCACAGGTGGCTCTGGTGTTGGAAGGCAGGTTGGACCTTGGAAGCCCAGTGCTGGTCCCTCTTGGTGAGAAAGGCTTAGAGTCTGGCCAAAGGAGAGCACTGTATTATTTACTGCAGCTGGAGCTGAACCCCTCAGCACCCTCCAACAAGACAGGCTCTCAGCCTCTCAAGGAGAGAAGGCAAGACATCTCCTGGCACCATCTAAGGCACAGAACTGATCAGAGTCTTAAGACTTTGTTCTGAAGCCTCTCTTTTCTTTTCTTTTTGAGACAGAGTCTCAAGCTGTCACCCTGGGTGGAGTGCTGTGGCATTACAGCTCACAGCAACCTCCACCTCCTGGGCTCAAGCGATTCTCCTGCCTCCTACTCTGCCTCCCTAGTAGCTGGGACTACAGGTACCTGCCACAACACCTGGCTATTTTTTGGTTGCAGCCGTAATTGTTGTTTGGCAGGCCTGGGCTGGATTTGAACCTGCCAGCTCAGTTGTATGTGGCTGGTGCCTTAGCCGATTGAGCCACAGGTGCCAGGCCAATCCTGAAGGCTTTCTACTCATCTCAGGAGAAAGTTCACAGGCCTTAGTTGAGCACGGAAGGTCTTAGGGACCCAGATCCACTGCCCTTTTCTGCTTCGTTTCAGCCCTTTCCTTCATCCCCCATCGGCCACTCTGTATTCCCTGGTAATGGGACTGTTCATAGGCAATCCTAAGACATAGGTACTATTAAGACAATAAAGCACAGAGAGGTTAAGCAGCTTTCTCAAAGCTGCACAACTGGTGAGTGGAGGAGCAGGGAATGGAATTCACCTCAACCCCATGCTATGCTGCCTCTCAGGACATGTAGTGGGGGTGTCAGCCTCCAGTGGGGGAGACCAGGGAGGGGGCTTGCAATTGACTAGGTGGCAGAGGATAGTGGCCTGATGTGGAGCAGGGCCTGGGGCCTTGGAAGAGAGAGATGGGATTTGGATACACCTAGGAGAAGGAGCAGGAGGTGCTGAGGCTTGAACCCTGAGGACTGGATGAAGAGGGCAGGGGGTGAGGGCAGAGGAAGCTAGTGGTCTTGGATATGGGCATAGGGTGGGTGTAGCCCTGAGGGCTGCCCAGGAGGCCTGGGTCATCAGAAGTGGAGGTAGAAGGCTGGGGGTTGGGAGTGGAACTACAGGGGAGCCATCAGCTCTGTGCCCTAGAACTGAACGTGGGAACCTGGGGACATGTGCACAGGGAGAAGCCCCAGGGAGCCTCCAGATCAGAGCTTTCTCAGAAAGCAGAGGGGCCAAGGGAACAGGCAAGGGTGGGCTGGGCAGATCCCACCCAGGAGAGCACCAGTGGGTGGACAGTGTTAATTGGTATACCCAGGACAGAGGGAACTATAGCCCCAGGGGGTTTACGTGGGACCTGTGGGTAGACATTGCACAAAGAGGTGCTTGTCTTCATGTGAGGAAGGGCTTTCTCACTGATGAAGCACCCAAAGATAACAGGCTTCTTCTAGGGGTTCTCACTCCATGTCACTGGAGAATACTGAGGCAGGGCTGGTTGGTCCTTCTGTGGGGTTACTAAGGGGGACTCTGCAGTGGGGATGACAGACATGAGGCCAGAGAACCCGCACCTAGTTGGAAGGGCATTGCTTTCTAAACTTTCAACAGCCCTGTTCAGGGGAACAAGCTCTGGCTTGTGCTGTGAGGCCATGATCCACCCCAGTGTGATAAGATTCACCTGCTGTGTAGACAGAGACCTACTGAGTGGCCAGAAGGGGCCCCATCCACCTCCTCAGGTCTCAGGCTTGTCTCATGGAGGTCTCCCTCTGCCTCCCTTCATTCTCTACCTACCCCAGGGCAGGCCTTTGAGCCAAGGTGTCCTTCCTGGTCTGGCACAAGGGAGGGGTCAAGCAGCATGTTCACCAGCCCCTCCCCACAACATTCCAGCTGGCCTGGGGGCTGCAGCTGGCAGGCTGGCCTTGGGGAAGGGGCTCCTGAGACGTTTCCTTAGACACATAATTGGAATTGCATGGCTTGGTAATTAGAAGAGGCAGCAAAGTGTTCTGTAAATGACTATAATTATAGTTACTTTCTGCAGCCAAACCAGGAGTTTCAGGGATCGCCTGGGGAAACTGGACAAGGTGGGGGTGAGGAGAAGATTGTTGCAGGAGATCTGCTGTGGGCCAGAACCTCACCATGGCCTATTCCTACAATCACACAGCCCCTCCACAGACCCCTGGGGACCCTAGACCACAGGTAGGCCTGGAGACCATCTGGATCAAGGCCCCAATTTGACAGAAGGGGGAAGCCTGGAGAAGGGAAGGAACTTGGCCCAAGTGACAGAGGCATCAGCAGCAGAAACTAGACTGGAACTCAGCCATACCCTCAGACAGACTGAACCACTCATTTTTAGTTTTTAGTC
The DNA here is from genome assembly GCA_963573935.1 of Arctocebus calabarensis. Lineage (NCBI taxonomy): Eukaryota > Metazoa > Chordata > Mammalia > Primates > Lorisidae > Arctocebus > Arctocebus calabarensis. The sequence continues at coordinate 10,010 of CAUYON010168578.1, forward strand.
CATGCTAAGTGCTTTCTCCTCTTCTGGTTTTCTCCCAATGCTCTCTTCAGCTTAGCACCCTCCCCTCTCCTCCATCCGGGATACTGTTACTTTTCCCTCAGGTCTTTGTGATACTGCCTCCTTCAGGAAGCCTTCCCTGAACGCTTGAGCAGGGTCAGTGCCCCCTTGGGTTCTCTATGGCCCCAGTACATCCCTTCCTCCTCATAAACCAGCCTACCCTGGATGGGCCTGTCTCCTTCAGAGAGCAGGAACTACACGCAATTCCCCCCAGGTAGGCTGCAGCGAGCATATTCCAGCTCATGAGAGCTGGTGCTTACATTTTCAAGAATCTTGTGAACTGGGTGGTAAACATATCCATTGTTTATAATTAAATTACATGAGCTTACAGTTAAACATTTTCTGTTAAAAAAAAGAAATACACATTAGAAACCCATTATGTAATTATTTTATTACATTTTACTATGATCTATGCTTATCAGGTAATTCGTGTCTCTTGCTTCTGGTGGTGGACCCATTTTTTATATAATGGTGTGAACCAGCTCAGTGTTTAGTGACATTACACTGATGGTTTGACAGCTGCCATGACAGTATTTACATCACAGAAATGGGCAAAGTCTATAGTCAGGGCCCCCTGTCTGAGCCCAAAGAACTGGTTGTAATATATTTTCAGCTCACCACTGAATTCATCTGACCTTCTGGCCCTTTTAGCAGACTTGGCACCTGGCAGGTGCTCACTGAGGGGCTGCTAAATGGGAGAGGGAGAGAGAGAATGCAGGCTTGGCCATGGGAGGTGGAATCGCCTGCTTCCAACATCTGCTACCAGTGCTGACGCTGGCTCTTGCCCCTTTAATCCACCCCCATCTGGGGCTCTGATGGGGGCACAGGTAAGGCCTATGTCAGGGGCCTGCAGTGGTGGGCCCTGTGATGATGGGGGTGCCACTTTCCCAGGCCAGGGGTGAGGAACCACAAAGAGTCAGGCAGGTGTGGGCGGTCTTGGCAGGGCTCACAGAGAGCTGAGCCCAGAGGGGGTCCTGCCTCTTCCTCTTCCAAACGGTCCATGGCAATGTGCCACCTTCCTGTACCCTTTCCAGCCTGGCCACAGGAGGGGTGGGTGAAAAGGCCATGGGGCTGGGCCAGCTTCAGAGAGGCATGTAATGGGTAAAGGCATCCGATAGTGCACAAGACAAACCACCAGAGGCAAGGATTATCTGGCCTTAAATATCAGTGGAGCTGAGCTTGAGAAAACTTGCCCTGGAAAGATGTACTTGGACACACTCACATGCAATTGTGGGGACTCCCTCAGCCCTAAGTTAAGAACCCCTGGTCTCTCTGACCTCTTAGTTTACAGAAGAGGATCTAACCAAGGAGGGGGTTAAATAGCTTGTTCAAGGTCACCCAGAAAGTTCCCCTTGCAACCTGTGCAATCAGCATGGTGCCTGCACACACACGTATTTGTTAAATTGGGAAGAAAACCAGAAAAGAATGGCACTCAGGCCTCAAACTCTTCTCAATCTTGGATGGGATGCCACAAACATCCTCCTGACCATGGTTGGACCCCAGCCTCTCAGCAGCATAATTGCTGCTGGTTGGCCCCTTTTTAACAGCCATGAGGAGGGCTGAGTCAGGCTCTTGGGGGAGGCAGGCAAGGCTGCCTACAGGATAAGGAAGAGGGTGAATCCAGGCCAACTTCATACATTTAAGCTAGACAGGCCTACTATGGTGACAGACACCTAGGGCATCTAAGGGCTGGGTCCAGTTGCAGCTGGTGTCAGATGGGCTTGACCAGGCTCCTGCAAGGCACATATGTAGGGTATATATGTGTGGGAGCTCAGATTTTCTGACCTTATCTGTCTGATGACCCAAATTCCTTAAGTTAGCTAGAAGCCCTTGCCTAGTGCCTGTGCCTGGATCTGACCCTAAAGCATCCATCAGACTTATGTCTGTGGGGGCCTCAGCTGCCTCCGCTACTCTCCAATCTCTCCTTCTTTTTCTTTTTTTCTGAGACAGAGTTTCATTTTGTTGCCCTCAGTAGAGTACTGTGGCATCATAGTTCACAGCCACCTCAAACTCTTGGGCTTAAGCAATTGCCCCAGCCTCCCAACTAGCTGGACTACAGGTGCCTGCCACAACGCACAGCTGTTTTTTGGTTGTAGTTGTTGTTTGGCAGACCTGGTCTGGATTTGAACCCTCCAGCTCTAGTGTATGTGGCTGGCGCCCTGGCCGCTGAGCTACAGGTGCCGAGCTTCCATTCTCCCCTTCTTCACAGAAAGCAGAACTGTATAGGGTTGGAAATGCAGGATTTACAGCTCCAGTCCTAAGTTCATATGCTGGACTTACCTCTTACTGGCTGTGTGACCTTAGGTAAGTTACTCAACCTCTGTGTGCTTCCGAATCTTCATCTTCAGAATGAGGCTAACATAATTGTATCCACCTCATAGGGTTAATGGGAGGACAAATGAGTTGATGTTTTTGCAAATCACTCAGAAGGATGGCTGCCGTAGAGTAACCACTCCAAAAATGTGACCCGTTTTCAGTACCAAATTTTTTTTTTTTTTTTTGAGTCTCGCTATGTTGCCGGCTCCCGGCCTCAGTACTGTTTTTATTAGAGCTGGTAAGAACTAACTTTCGGCTCTTCCTCTCTCCAACATCTTCGTCTTTCTGCTGCCCTCTAGCGGACTCCAGCTGCACTGGAGACGGGACACGGGAACGGAGTATTGAGAGAGGTAACTTCTTCCTTCAGATTTCAAAGGAAGTTTGCTGTGTAAGGAAACCTTCGGGTGGATTCTTGTGCAGAGTCAAACAATTCATTTCTCTCCCTGATCTCTAAATAGGATTTACTTGTGGGTTGGCATTTGCATATTGGTTTGTTTGCAGCAGGACCCTGTTGCAGGGAAAGGGCAAGAAGAGACCAGTTTTCTTCTTGACACTGACGATAATTTACCATTTTCAGTTTTTACAGGTGCAGTGACCTTTACCCATAACACATTTCTGCAAATATCCTTACACAACCTCTCATAACAACTAGGTGCCTGTCCCCTTTCTCCACAGACCTGGGGAGACGCGAAAGGACAACCACAGAAGGTGAGAGCTCAGGGCTGGGCACTGGGTGTGCTAAGCTGTGTGTGATGTACCCTGTACCCCGGAGAGAGATTTTTTTAGAAGGGAAAGATGAGGACAGGCGCGATGGCTTACGCCTGTAATCCTAGCACTCTGGGAGGTCAGAGGCAGGTGGATTGCTTTGAATTTAGGAGTTTGAGCAAGAGTGAGACCCCTGTCTCTTAAAAAAAAAGAGAGAGAGAGAGAGAGAAAGTAAAAATCAGAAAAATCTACTAAAACTAGAAAAACTAGCCGGCATTGTGGCGGGCGCCTGTAGTCCCACCCACTCGGGAGGTGGAGGTAAGAGGATGACTTGAACACAGGAGTTTGAGGTTGCTGTGAGCTGTCATGACGCCGCCGCACTCTACCCAGGGCCACAGAATGAGATTATGTCAAAAATGAAAAAAAAAGAAAACGAAAAAGAAAAAAGAAAAAAAAGGGAAAGAGGGAACGATGAGAGTAGGGGGTGGGGACGGCATGGCTGATGACGAGAGCGTTCAGACAGGGGATAGAAAAGGATCTGAACACCTACCTGGATCGGAGTTGACCTCCCTGGGGGGAGTTGAGAGAGCGGGGGGCGGCAGGCCAGAGCCCTGGATTCAGATTGTCTTCGGTTCCCTTGCTGGCTAAAACGCTCTGGGAAGGGCAAGGCTGTGCAAAAGGGTGCCCATCTGGTTACCTGGGAGCCTAGGGCTTGGTCCCCCACAACATACTTGTTCCTGAGGACAGCAAGGCCGACGCCTACCCGGGATACCGGATCGCTCTGCAGCGCCAGCCCTAGTTTCACAAGAATGAATAATGCGCTGCACTTACGCTAGACTCGGCATCTTCCCGACACTTTCTGCCGGTCTTCACGCCTCTCGGCCCCGCCCCCTCATGGCCAGCCAATCCGAGCACCTCAGCAACGCCGGAGTCCAATGCGGGAGCCTCGGGGCCCGAGTCCAACTCCACCCCTTTCCTCCGCTGCCACAGAACGCTGCTGCTCCTGAGTTTGTCCCCAAAGCTTGAGCCTCAGCTGCGCCCCGCCGCTGTCCGCCCTGGTCAGTGCTGGAGGGGACAACAGCCCCGGCGACTGAACTAGTTGTGGGCTGCGGGGCAAGCACGTACCTGGGCCGTCTCCCGGGATCGTCAGTTATGGAGACTGCACCTTCTTCATGTGCGCCCTCCCGCAGGCTGGGGGTGAATCCCACGAGCGGTGCAGGGGAAGGAGCAGCGGACAGGAGCGCGGGCTCTGGTTTTTGCTCTGTCCCGGCTCCCTGGACCCCCTCTCAGGACCTCCTCCTCATTTGAATAGGGGTTTGTGGCTGCCGGGATCTCCTCTGGGACTATTTAGCCTTTAGTGTGAGTTCAGGCAGAGCAGAAATGTAAATCAAATAAATCCACTCTGAGTTCCAGCTCTTTCATCTGTCATCTGTCTCTCCTACCCCACAGGAGGGCCCAGACAGCCTGATTCCCGAGTCCTCAGCCTCCTGGGCCCGCGCCCCTCCAGACACCGGCGTCTGAGCCACCAAACCCGGCGCTGTTGCCGTGGGATTTGGCTCCACCTAGTGGCAAGAAGTTTAAGTTCAGAGGCGCCGGCTGAGCCTCCCGGGTGGAAGGGCTGGTGAGCTGCAAACCAGTATCTGCAGACCTGGAAGAAAGACCACAGCAAGGACAAAGCGGTGTTTCTCTGCCTCAGCCCGGCCCCGCAGACCTGGCTAAGGACCACCGCAGCCCATCGCTCCCCCTGGTTCTGAAGGGAGGCTGAGATACTCTGCACCTGCCTGTGTCGCTGAGTCAGCCTTTTAATGTCCTCCTGGGAGGTGCTGTCCTTGACCCATATAGAACTTGCCCTGATGTCCACTTGGCTGGAACACAAAAGCTTTAGTCCCCAGATAGATATGGACATTGCTCTGTGGCTGATTATGTAAACCAGGGCGGGTGGCCTCTTGCCCTCCTGTCCCCAATTGCCCATGCCAAGCTTCATGGCTGATTGGTCTCGGTTACTGTGTGCTTAGCAGCCCAGCCACTGGTTGTAGTAAAGATGTCTTTCTCTCGTGGTGTGGGGGGTATGGCATGGCGTCCCTGCCCTGTTCTGAAGGACTCCATCCTCTTCCTCATCTAGGGCTGGACTCAGCCTTCACAGTTCCGCCAAGACAGTTGTTTATCCTTATTATGTGCATGTGGAAAGAAAGGGGTGTGGGGTGTGTGTGTGGGGGGGATAGGGACGATCTGTTGGCTCAGGTTACTTGGGGCCCACAGAGGGGGCCTCCAGGGGCTCAAGTGAACATCTGACAGCTCTAAAATAAGAACACTGAAGATTGAAATCAATAAATTCTTTTTTTTTTTTTTGAGACAGAACCTCAAGCTGTCACCCTGGATACAGTGCGGTGGCATTACAGCTCACAGCAACCTCCAATTCCTGGACTCAAGTGAGTCCCTTGCCTCTGCCTCCCAAGTAGCTGGGACTACAGGTGCCCGCCACAACGCCCGGCCATTTTTTGGTTGCAGCTGTCATTGTTGTTTGGTGGCCTGGGCTGGATTCGAACCGCCAGCTCAGGTGTACGTGGCTGGCGCCTTAGCCTGTTGAGCCAAAGGCACCGAACCTGAAATCAATAAATTCTTTTTTTTTTTTTTTTTGAGACAGAACCTCAAGCTGTCACCCTGGATAGAGTGCTATGGCATTACAGCTCACAGCAACCTCCAATTCCTGGGCTCAAGCGAGTCTCTGGCCTCCGCCTCCCATGTAGCTGGGACTATAGGCGCCCGCCGCAACGCCCGGCCATTTTTTTTTGGTTGCAGTCATCATTGTTGTTTGGCGTGCCCAGACTGGATTCGAACCCGCCAGCTCAGGTGTACGTGGCTGGCGCCTTAGCCTGTTGAGCCTTGGGTGCCGAGCCTGAAATCAATAAATTCTTAATCAAATGTCCGACTATAACATTATATCAACCTCATTAATTTTGCCCTCAAAAACTATGACTACTATGACTATGAATCCAGGAACCTTTCATTTTACAACAGAGGAGAGCTTCCATGTTTGTAGCACTTTTAATTATATACTAGGATTAGACAGAATTCTTTCAATAGCAAGTGGCAGAAATCCAGCTCAAACTGGCTTAAACAAAAATAAATACAGGCTAGTGCCTGTGGCTCAAGTGGCTAAGGCACCAGCCACGCACACCTGGGCTGGCAGGTTTGAATCCAGACCAGGCCCACCAAACAACAATGATGGCTGCAACCAAAAAAATAGGCTGGTGTTGTGGCGGGCGCCTGTAGTCCCAGCTCTTTGGGAGGTGGAGGCAGGAGAATCTCCTGAGCCCAGGAGTTGGAGGTTGGCTGTGAGCTGTGATGCCACAGCACTCTACCCAGGGCAACATTGTGAGGCTATGTCTCACAATAAATAAATAAATAAATTTGGAAAGTCCAAAGGCAGAAGCTGATGATCCAATGGAGTTTCAGGGCCTGAATGCTCTGTAACCCTCTCTGTCTGTTGGTTCTTCTTTCTTCCTTATTGGGTGCAGCAGGGTGCAGCCACCTGCATGCAACCAGAAAGAAGCCCATGCAACTCCTGAATCCCAGCCTATCACAGCTCCCCTATGAGAACTTATCCCACATGGGCAGAGCACCCACATGAACTTCCTGTGGGATGATCCCAGGCCTGAGACCTAATCTTCACTCAGCTGTCCTGTGTAGCCTTCTCCAAACACCCCACAGTGCCTATAAGTCCAGAGGAGCCTCCACACCCCAATTTAAGGGTGAATGAGAAGGCTAGAGCACTCCCCATCACTCACCCTCCCCATCTTGCCCAAGGGGGCTTTGAAATCCTGGGCTCCATCAATCCTTTTGCCTTAGCCTCTTGAGTAGCTTGGACTGTAGGCATGCACCACTGCATACAGCTTCTGGTTTGTTTTTTTTTCTTTCTATTTTGAGACAGAGTCTCACTTTGTCACCCTGGGTAGAGTGCCATGGTGTCACAGCTCACAGCAACCTCAAACTCTTGGGCTCAAGTGATCCTCTTGCCTCAGCCTCCCAAATAGCTGGAATTACAGACACTCACCACAGGCACACACCACAAAGCCAGGCTAGCTTTTAGAGATGGGTTCTTGCTGCTGCTCAGGCTGGTCTCGAACTCCTAAGCTCAAGCAATCCAACCACCTCCTCCTCCCAGAGTGCTAGGTTTACAGGTGTGCGCCACCACACCCGTCCCAGCTTCATTTTTATTTTTGACATCCTTACTCTAGTTCCTCAGTGCAAACATATTAAGATATTAAAAATTTGCTGTAAAATTTTTACTGAAGACTGCCTCATAGCCCATTGCTCCCTCTGGTTCCGAAGGGAGGCTGGGATACTGTGCACCTGCCTGTGTCTCTGAGTCAGCCTTTTCATGTCCTCCTGTGGGGTGCTGTCCTTGTGCCATATAGAAGCCTCTCATAGGCTGCTTGCCCCGATGCCCACTTGGCTAGAACACAGAAGCTTTAGTCCCCAAATATGTATGGACATTGCTCTGTGGCTGATTATGTAAACCAGGGCGGTTGGCCTCTTGCCCTCCTGTCCCCATGCCAAGCTTCATGGCTGATTGGTCTTGGTCAGCGTGAGCTTAGCAGCGCAGCCACTGGTTGTAGTAAAGATGTCCTTTCTCACATGGTGTGGGGGGCATGGCATGGCGTGGAATGGCTCGACAGAAACCCAGGTGATGTTGCATGACATATGTGCAGCTGGGCCTCTGGAGTTCCTGGAACAGGAGCAAGGATCCTGACCTTGTTTGGAAGGCCTTGGGGAGCTTTTCTGAGTTGTCTGGCTCTGGCTTCATTCTCTCCATTAGCTTCCTTTCCCTTTGAAGAATTTCAGAAAGTTCTGGAAGGGCCCATGATTTTCCTGGCCTATGTCAGTTGACACACAAGTAAAATTGTCACCTTCAGAGAGGAGGATTCCTTGGGACCCACCTCTGTGTTTTGGGGGGTTCTTTCATAGGTGGGAAGGGATTATCATGAGATGGGAAATTACCAGCAAGATGACTATTACAAAAATGAAAGTGCTCATCACCTATTCTATGCTGGCCATCGTGCTGAAAATTTTTGAGGTTCCAGGCACATTCCTTCTTGACCTGTAAGTCACCTTGTAGTGACTGAGTGATAGACCCAGGCGTCTGACAGGGGCAGATTATCAGCTTTGTTCTTTGGTGAAGCTGGATGGAGAACATGGCCCCAAGCTACCGTCTCAAACAGGCTTCCTTCCTTTTCTCTCCTGAGTTGGCCTAACTCACTGCCACCTTCTCTGCGAGCTGGGGAGGTTGCCATCAAATAAGTGCAGTCATGTGCTTCAGTTGTGGCCAAGGAGATATAACTGGACTTGTGTGGGACTTTAGGGATGGCTGCCCACATGGAGCTGGCTCAGCAGGGTGGGCCCCTTTCTGTCTTTGGTGGCTCCTTCCTCCTTCTTCTGGCCAGTGACAGGTTAGGGCTCCTGAGGCAGCTTGGACCATGAGGTGGCCTTAGGAATGCAAACCAAGTGTCAGCGTGGTGAAACAGGCAGATGGAGCCTGAGGTTTTGCTAGGACTGACATGCTGGCCCTCACTTTGGACTCTTTTATAGGAAAGAGAACATACGTGAATACAACTACACATCTTTCTAAAAACTGGCTCTGCTTTCTGGTTGCAAGACGGATGCCCCAAATCTCCGGGGCTACAAACTTCCTCATTGTGGTTTACAATATGTCAGCAAATTCTTTTGACATTTTTTTTTTTTAAAGGTAGAGGCCAGTTCTCTCCTTAAGTCTTGTCTAGACTTAGTACCTTGCTCTACCAAATGGGAGAAAGTAGCAGTGATGGCATGTAACTGCAGAGAACAGGACATAAAGGGGTGTAGCTTTCTGCATTCTGTCTATCAGATCCCTTGTGCTGGGGAAAGGCAGCTCCCTTGTTGGGAGGACACCCAAGCAGCCCTCGAAGAGGCCCATGAGGTAAAAAAATGAGGCCTGTGACCAGCACCAGTGAGCACCAGGGTCTCCTGCTCGCGGCCACTGGGAAATCTTGCAGTAGGGCCAGTTTAATCCGCTGAGGTTGGAAGCTGATCTTTCACCCTGGTCAAGCCTTGGCTGACAGCAGCCCCTTGGGAGAAACTCTGAGCTTAAGGTCCCCAGCAAGCCACTCCGGGATGCCTGGCCCGCAGAAGCTGTCTAATAATAAACATTTGTTGTTTTGAGCCACTGAGTTTTAGGGTTAAGCAGACAACTGATGCATTCATCTTCATCTAGGTCAGCGGTTCTCAACCTGTGGGTCGTGCCCCACACAAACTGTATTAAAGGGCTGCGGCATTAGGAAGGTTGAGAACCACTGGTCTAGGTGGAATGATGTGTTTCTAGAAGCTCTTTCAGGACAGCGAGCAGACCTTTCCTTGCATCTCATTGGCCCAAAATGAATAATCACAGGCCTTTCCTGTGATGTGATTGTGGCTATGGTAGGATGAGGCAATAGCTTCCAGCCTGGGCCGGTCCTGGGAGGTGATGGTCAGTGCCCCATAACACACAGGCTGAGGGGAAGGTGTGGGGGCCAGACAGGAGTTGGGGTGGCTGCTAAGAAGAGGGCCACAAGATCTTCTATGCTACATTAGTTAGGGCTGCTTCCGAGGCAGGAATGCAGGGTCATGTAGGACAAAAGGGATTGACCTTAAATCAGAAATTTTATCATAATTCTGAACAGCTTGGAGGAAAAGCCAAGTTGGCCTGATTTCTTTGCAGAAGCTCATGGCCAGGATGCTGCTTGTGAGACACCCGCTGCCCTGGCTGATGTCATCCTAGACTGGAGGTTATCAGCGAGGCCAAATGGCTCTTTCCAAACTCTCTTTATCAGAAGGTCTACGCTGGCTGCGGCAGCAGTCACCTCCTCAGGGAAAGCAACAACCACTCTTGATAAAAGCTATTTTTTTTTATTTTTTGAAACAAATTCTCACTTTGGTGCCTTATGTAGAGTGCTGTTGCATCATAGCTCACAGCAACCTCAAACTCTTGCGCTCAAGCAATCCTCTTGCCTCAGCCTCCCAGAGTAGCTGGGACTATAGGTGCCTGCCACAACTCCTGGCTAGTTTTTGCATTTTTCTTCTTTGAGTAGATATAGGGTCTTGCTTTGCTCAAGCTGATCTCAAACTCCTGAGCTCAGGTGATCTACCCACCCGGCCTCCCAGAGTGCTAGGATTACAGGTGTGAGACACCATGCCTCGCCTAATTTTTTTTCTGCTAAAAACTCCTGCTTTAAAATTTGTTGGAAGTGCCTCAGTGCTATTGGAATCCTGGGTCAAGTAGCTGTGTAAGGACAGCTTTCACTGTCATGGGTGATCTATGAGTTGGCAGACACAGCAGAAGGGACCAGGAGGACGTCCCTCCTGTGTGTGACAACAGCTCTATTAAGATGAGACCACACAATTCACCCATTTAAGAAGAAGCCAGTGGATTTTCAGTATATTCACTGAGTTGTATTTTCATTTTCATCACCTAAGGATTCCCTTTCTGGATCATCCTCCAATGCCTCCATCTCCCCAGGCCTGAGCACCACTGAGCTACTTTCTGTCGCTTTTATGGGTATTTTAAGTGCATCTGTTACGTGCCAGCAGAAGGGATTTTGGAAAAAAATAAGAAGAAAAGTCAAACTCTCCAGTTTATAACATAAGGCACAGTGCAGATTGCGGTCGTGAAATGTTCTGTATGGTATGTGTGTGTTTTCTGACGCACACATTTTTATCTGCTGGGCTGTAGTTTTGAGAAATGATTTCACAGCTCATTTGGTAACCGATCCTTGTTGTTGGGGAAGGTGGAAGATACAGGGTGTATTGGCGTGTGATGGGGCTGCTGACCCAGGCTGGAGGATGGGTCTGGGGTGTGGACTGGGGGGAGGGACTGTGGGGGCAGCTTGGAGAGGAAAGTAAGAGATCCAGGTTGCAGACAGGGAAGAGATGACATCCTGACTTTAGCGGGGACCAGATTTGCCGATGTCTTGGAGTGAGTCCAGAGTGGCCTGGCTTGCAGACCTTAGCTCAAGGGACCCAGGGCTTCTGAGTCAGCCATGCTGAATCAGCCCGGAACATAGTCAGCTGGGGTTCCAAGGTGACATTCCTTTGTTTCTTCAATTCCTCCAAGGCCTGAGGGATGAAAGCCTCCTTATCACCTCTTCTTCCTCCTGTGGCCTTGCCTTCTGCCATCAGCTAGGAACCCACTCTGTGGAAAACTGCAGTGACTTTTGGGCTGGCCTCACTCAGGGCAGCCTAGGGGAGGAGCCATTCTTAACTCCAGCCCTTAGGGCTCTTTGGGGGGCTTGAGGCCTGGCTTCAGTCTCACCTCTGCCCCTGCCTCACTCTTGTGACCCAGGGTAGGCCTCTTCCCCTTCCTGGACCTCAGTCTTCTCATCTGTAAAATGGAAGTTGAAAAGATGAACCTCCCCCCCCCCCCCACACACACACCAGGGCTTTTCTTGGCGTCTGGGTTCAGGGTAATCTGGGCCTGTGGGCAGCAACGTGCAGGTGTTTCATGGCTCTGCACGCCCCCTCAGTTAGTGGGTGCTGCTCTGCTGCTCAGCAGCACGGCAAGGGACAGAGAGCCCAGGATTGAGCAAGGTACAGCCCGGCTCTGTGGCTATGACTTTGAGCAAGTGTCCATCTTGTCTGAGCCTCGATTTTCTCATCTGTAAAACAGGGAAAGTATTGGAAGTTCCCTTAGTGTGTGTGGAGGGGTGAGGATTAAGGGGGGCTATATGTGCAAAGTGCCCTGCATGCAGCAAGTGTGTGACATAGGCTGCTGATTTCTATTGACAAAAAGAAACAGGGGCTTTCCCACCACTGCACAGCCCCACCCCTCAGGTGCACAAGGGGAGAGCCAGAGCTTTCCCATGTTCCTGGGTGCAGATGGTTGAGGGGGCCTGGCTCCTATGACCTGGGCCCTCCACAGGACCACAGGGCCACCCTGGCAGGGGAGGCTTCTCTGCTTCTCTCTACCTCTGTTGGGCAGCAGTGTGGGGAAGGGGCTTTGGAGGGAATCAGAGGAGGGGGCTAGAGGCTGTGATGAGACAGACACAGGTGCCAGTGTGCAGACTGCAGTGAGCAGGACAAGGCCATGTCCTGCTCACCGGGACCCTGTTCTTTCTGTCCAGGCCCAGTGAGATAAGCACAGAGCCCAGGCAGAGGTGCAGCCACCAAGGAGTTCTTTCTCCTCTTATGGTTTCTGTTTCTCTCCTCCCTCATCCTGAGTCCTATTTTCTTTGCCAGGCATGGTCTCCCTGGAAAGAACTTTCTCTGAAGCTGGTCTCTTTCCTGTGCCCCTGGCCTTGCCCCTCTATTCCCTTTCCCATCTTCCCCTTCCTCCTGCCTTGCCTCCCTCCCAGCTTCTCCTTTCCTTCTGGGTCTTTCTACCTGCATAGCTTTCCCTTATTTTGCTCCAAGGAAGGGAAGTGAAACCACCTGGTTCCACCTGTCTGTGCCCTCCAGCTAGTGTCCAGCTTCCTTCCCCTCCCCACCACACTCCCCAGGGGAGGCCACCCGCCTGACTCTTGCAGTGCCAGGCCTGTGCCAGGCTTCCTGGCAACACTCTCCAACACACAGGGACACTCTGAGGTCCCTCATTAGACAGATGTAGAAGTTGAACTGGGGGAAGTTGATTCCACGTCCCAAAGGTGCCAGCTGTTAAGAGGCAGGGTTGTAGCCAAAGCTGGGGGCTTGGTTTAGAGCTGAGAGCAAAGCCCTCTCTGCTTCGGCTTTTCCTGTTCCCTTATTTGCTCTCTGGGGTTGATCCATCAACTGTTGCTCTGGAGTGTAGGAAATTGACATGAAGCCAGCAGGCTGTGGCTGGCAGGTCTTAACTTACACAAGTCTGCCTTCCTTAAGTCACTCAATATGCAGGAACACAATGGCACAGAAACTTCCGGGAATGAAAAATGCGAACATTGACCCGGATCCCACAGCCTCTCCCTTGGTAGTGTTGGACATTATCCTCTCTCCTCCTGGAACTTGGTTCTCTCCCAGCCCTTTCTGGGCTCTCTCCTTCCTTTGCCCTCTTTCTAGGAGCCTCAGCTCTCCCAACCCATCCTCAAATGCCAGAATCCACAAGAAAATCCCATGAAGGTTATGTCGAACAGTTGGATGAAAATATTTCAAATTGTATATGAAGCCAGCACATTGTACCCCATGATTGCACTAATGTACACAGCATTACATTACACAGCCATGATTTAATAATTAAAAAAAAAAGCCAGACTCCTTCTATGGCTCATTCCCGCTCTTGACTTTTATGCTGCCTCCTGGACTGTGCCTCCCTGAGGGCAGGGCCCACATGTCCCATGGAGCCTGCTCTGCACCGTCACCTGGCCCCATGCCTGGAATAGAGATGTCAATGAGCAGGTGTTGGGATGAACACCTGCATCTGTCCTCCCACCCTTGGTTGTTATCTCACCTAACCATCCACGTTGACCTCTGAACCTTAGGGTTTTGAACTTAAGAATAAGGCACAGATAATGACATTCAGCTAACAAAATAGTCAAGAGATAGTTTGGGAACATTTAATTTTCTCTTTATTAAGGGGAAATGCTATGATAATTTTGGTGCAAACACAGCAACTCACAAAATTGTGTGCACAGAACACCTGGCAGGCTTCTGGGTCAATGTGGTGAGGGTTGTTCTTTGGAGTCATTGAATCAAGAAGGCTGTGGACCTGTGGACATTAGCCACAGTAAGGGAAGTGAGAGGTGCCATACTGAAGGTAGAGGATCCTTCCTTAAAGGAAATGATGAGCCCAAGTGACATGTTATAGAGTCACTGACATTGGTATCTGTCAGAGTCCTCTGCTTATCGGGCCCAGGTGAGGCTTGAACCCATGGCTCTTGGTGTGTGAGGCCAGCGTGCTAAACACTGGGTTATGGTGGCCAGCTGTCAGATTCCCCTGTGATGACCCTGCCCCAAAGCTACTGCTGGACGATCCCTGCCTGTATGCTCCAAACTCTGGCCAGTCATTTGGGTCCTGACTCTGAAATTTGGAACCTAGGCAGTACTTCCAATGATCTGCTAAAATTTAGCAGACATTTGAGGAAACATCTAATGTGAAAGGCAGGGATCAAAATGAACAGGAAAAGGAATTCAGAGGAAATAGAGACTCTGCAGAGAGCAAAGGAAAACTAAAACCAAACCCCAAACCCAAACTACGATTGATACCTTCAGAGTTAAGAGAAGCTGCTATGCCCATGTTGTGTGCATATCCAGATGTAAGAAAGGGCCCAAGGGAATCTAAGAAGAGATAATGGAAATAAAAATTGCAATATAGGGCGGCACCTGTGGCTCAGAGGAGTAGGGCGCTGGACCCATATGCTGGAGGTGGCAGGTTCAAACCCAGCCCCAGCCAAAAACCACAAAAAAACCCCATATAAAATAACAACAACAAAATTGCAATAGAAAGGTTGGAAGCTGAAGTAGAGAATCTTTCATTAGGTGGAACCCAGAAACGGAACATGGGGGATGATAGGTTGGTTGGAGGAACTCCAAAACAGAGCATGCACAGGCCACTCCATTTGGAGCATAAGGCACTCCATGTTGGCTGTTCAGTGACCTGTGCTGAAACCACCCCCTCTGAGACCCAGCCAGAAGAAACCAGTAACTATCTAACACAGTGGCTCCAGGAGGGCTAAACTTTTAACAGAGCAAAACTAAAGAAACAGAACTGTCTCAGTGGGAAGCCAGACGGAACCTAGTACAACTGTTACCAGGAGACCAAAGTAACACTCTCCCCCTGCTACCCTACCTAAAACGTTTGACAGATAAGCACTCCTGCTCTTTGGGGCTGGGCCAGCCTTCACTGAGGAACCAAATAAACTGTAGCTATTGCTCTACACCCGGCTTTCTGACTTGATTGAGTCAACTGCTACCTTACAGGGCGAAAAAAAGAAAACAAATAGAAAAAGATATAGATAAATCCATATAAATAATAAAAGTTCCAGAAATAGAAAAGCAACAAAATAGAGGGGAGAAATAATAAAATAAGTTATGCAAGGAAATTTCCAGGCTTTGAAAGCATGAATTTCCAAATCAAAAGGGATCACTAAGAACTAATGCAGCCAGTCCTTAGCAGCCAGGTGCAGAGTGAAATTTTAGAGCAGTCAGAAGGCCCCAAGAGCTACTAGAAGGGACTAAAAAGGACAAATGCAAGGATTCAGGAATCAGAATAGCTCTGGACTTAATGGTGGTTCTAGAAAGTTAATGACTGGATTTTTGCTCTTATTTTAAAGTGTGGAAAATTATTTCCAACTTAGAATTCTGTATCTAGCAAGACTCTCAACCAGGTGTGAGGGCAGAATAAAGACATTGTTAGATAAGCAAAGCCTCAAAAATATACCTTTCATGTACTCTTTTGAAGGAAGATTATGGAAAGATACGTTCTGGCAAAACAGGAGAGACATGGGATGCAGGACGAAGGAGAAAAATATGGAAAAGTACAAAGTGATGGTGAAGGGGTAAAAGCTGAGAGTGTCCAGGCTCAGAGAAAATCAGCATGGAAGGGGAAAGCGAATGGTTAGGAGATGCTTCTAAGAAGAAACACTAATCTAGGTATCACTGTCCAGGTGTTTTGTAGATGTGACTAAAATCAAGAATCAGTTTACTTTAAATAAGTGACGTTGGCTCGGCACCTGTGGCTCAATGGGCTAAGGCGCCAGCCACGTACACCTGAGCTGCGGGTTCGAATCCAGCCCAGGCCCGCCAAACAACAATGACGGCTGCAACCAAAAAAAAAAAAAAAAAAAAAATGGCTAGGCGTTGTGGCAGGTGCCTGTAGTCCCAGCTACTTGGGAGGTGGAGGCAGGAGACTTGTTTGAGCCCAGGAATTGGAGCACAGCACTCTACGCAGGGTGACAACTTGAGGCTCTGTCTCAAAAAAAAAAAATAATAAAATAAATAAATAAATAAATGAATAAGTGACGTTATTCTAAACAATATGGCTGTTGAAAGATCAGGTGAAAGGTCTTCAGAGTGGAGCTGAGGCTTCCCTGAAGAAGAAATTCCATCTGTGGACAGCAGCTTCAGCCTCAATGTTTCAGCCTGCCCTTCCTGACGAGCTGCCCTGCAGATGTTGGCCTTGCCCATCCAGCCCCATGATTGCATAAGCCAATAAATCTCTTAATACATTTCTCCCATTGATCCACTTCTCTGCTTGAACCCTGATTAGTGCAAGAACTACTTGAATTTTTTAACCACCTACATGGACTATTTTGATAAAACTATATATTGAAATAAAAATGAATATAATTTTAATCACCTAAAAAAAAAAGAAGGAACTTGCAGCTAATTAAGCCGATCATGCTCCTTTCTTCATGGGGACCTGGTGTGCAAATAGCAGCCTCCTCGGTAGTGTATGCAGCCTGTTGCTTGTATAGGTTGCTCTAAGGGACCTTGGAGACATTCCTTTCCAATACATGTTCATGTGTCAGACCTTGTGCTGTCCCCAATCTAGGCTCCAGACAGGTATGCGTGGTGCCTTTGGAAAGCCCCAGGGCACTGTGGCCAAGTCATCATGTCCATCCACACCAAACTACAGAACAAGGAGCATGTGATTGAGGACCTTCACAGGGCCAAGTTCAAGTTCCCTGGCAGTAAGAAGATTCACATCTCCAAGAAATGAGGTTTTACCAAGTTTAACTCAGATGAATTTGAAGACATAGTGGCTGAGAAGTGGCTCATCCCAGATGGCTGTGGGGTCAAATACATCCCCAATCGTGGCCCCCTGGACAAGTGTCGAGCCCTGCACTCGTGAGAACTTAACACTGTTTTGCCTGTCAATTGCGCCTACCAATAATAAATCCTACTTCTTGTAAAAAAAAAAAAAAAAAAAAGGAAAACTACAAAGAATTAACAAGGAAAAAGACTAGAAGGAACCATGCCAAAATGTTTTTTAGCGTTTATCCAAGGGTGGGTACTGGGCTTGATGGCTCACACCTATAATCCCAGCACTTTGGAAGGCCAAGATGGGAGGATCATTAAGGCAGGAATTTGAGACCAGCCTGAGAAGCACAGGGAGATCCTGTCTCTACAAAAAATAGAAAAGTTAGCTGGCATGGTGGCACATGTCTGTAGTCCCAGCTATTCGGGAGGCTAAGGCAGGAAGATTGCCTGAGCCCAGGAGTTTGAGGTTGCAAGGAGCAATGATGACACCACTGCACTCTAGCCTGGGTAACAGAACAAGACTCTGTCTCAAAACAAAAACAAAAACGCTCCAACAAAATACCATAGAAATAGAAAAGATATAGATAAATCCATACAAATAATAGGAGTTCCAGAAATAGAAAAGCAATATATCTAAGGGTGTTAAAACTGTAGGTAATATAGTAACAGTTCCCATCACAAACCTCTTTCCCTCAAGTCCCATTAATGAGTTGAAGGCTTAAATTAAAAGTAGGATGGTATAGGCGGTGCCTGTGGCTCAGTCAGTAAGGTGCTGGCCCCATATACCAAAGGTGGCGGGTTCAAACCTAGCCTCGGCCGAACTGCAACAAAAGATTAGCTGGGCGTTGTGGCAGGTGCCTGTGGTCCCAGCTACTTGGGAGGCTGAGGCAAGAGAATTGCCTAAGCCCAGGAGTTGGAGGTTGCTGTGAGCTGTGTGATGCCACAGCACTCTACTGAGGGCGATAAAGTGAGACTCTGTCTCTACCAAAAAAAAAAAAAAAAGTAGGATGGTATAAAACTCAGAAAAGTTTGAAATGTAAGAGTATGACAAACTCTTAGCAATGTTGGTAGTTGTTTACTGCTGTATTGTTCACAGTTCTTAGAACAGAATTCACTCTAACTAATATGTAGTAGGAAACTAATTTATCAAGGGAGACAATGACATAGTCATTCACAAAATCTTGAGAGGGGTAACTGTCAGGTTTGGATGCCAATGTGTTCAGGAATAGCCCTCAAATCACAACCCAGAGCTGCCTTGGTGCAGCTACTCACTGACCCCAACAGGGCCTGTCACTCAGGTGTCAGAGGGTTCCACACTGTCTCTGCCCTGTCAACCAAGATTTTATGAGAGCACATTTGATTGGTGGAGCCCAAGTCATCTGCCTACATACCAGTTGCAAGGGATTCTGGGAGAGAGTTGCTGGATTTTGCTTTGAGTCAAGGTATAGGGTGATTAGATGGAGAACCTCCAAAAATTTGCAGGAATATGTGCCTATGGACAGGCTAGCCCTGAATGTCCAGGTGGCTTGATAGAAGCTCAAACCACATCCATTGACCCCAGAAACAAAGAGTCTGATTGCTGTCACCCTGGGACAGCAGGACAACCGTTCAGGAGTGGTGATGCTGCTACCCTTGCTGGGACCCATTGAATGAACCGCTTCCCCTTTCCTGACAGGTGGCAGTGTCCCGCAGAAGTTCTCAGGGCCACTGGCTTTCACTACCTGCCTCCCTTATTTTTTTGTTGTGTCGGGGTGGCCCATGCTGTGCCTGAAGTGACAATTTCCTCTCCCTTTAGCTGGAGTTCTCCTTCTGCTTTTCCCAGAATCCAAGGTGGGGAAACCTGCACCAAAGTTTATTTCGGAATTAACTCCTACTTAGTGAGTCTGTGTCCTCTTTGTAAAGACCAGAACTTCCTTCTTTCTTCCTTTCTTTTCTCTTTCTTTCTTTCTTTCTTTCTTTCTTTCTTTCTTTCTTTCTTTCTTTCTTTCTTTCTTTCTTTCTTTCTTTCTTTCTTTCTTTCTTTCTTTCTTTCTTTCTTTCTTTCCTTTCTCTCTCTCTCTTTCTTTCTCTCTCTCTCTTTCCTTCCTTCTTTCCTTCCTTCCTTCCTTCCTTCCTTCCTTCCTTCCTTCCTTCCTTCCTTCCTTCCTTCCTTCCTTCCTTCCTTCCTTTTTTTCTTTCTCTCTCTCTCTCAGAAAAAGAGTCTTCTAGGAAATGATGCAGATATATATATATATTTTTTTATAGAGACAGAGTCTGACTTTATCACCCTCGGTAGAGTGCCATGGTGTCACAGCTCACAGCAACCTCCAACTCCTGGGCTTAGGCGATTCTCTTGCCTCAGCCTCCCGAGGAGCTGGGACTACAGGCGCCCACCACAATGCCCAGCTATTTTTCTGTTTTTGCAGTTCAGCCTAAGCCGGGTTAGAACCCGCCACCTTCGGTATATGGGGCCAGCGCCCTACTTACTGAGCCACAGGCGCCGCTCAGATTTTTTGTTTACTGAGCTAACTTATAGTCAATACTATAGGCAAAAATTTCATAAGCATTCAGCTCAGAGAATTTTTACACTTTTAAGCTCTCCACTCAAGAAAGAGAAAATTTCCACCGTTCCAGAAACTTCCAACCTGCCCTCTCCCCAGAAAGAGAACCATTTCTAACACCATAAATTAATGTTGACAATTCTTGCACTTAATCAAAATGGAATAAAACAGTATACACTCTTTTGTCTCTGGCTTCTTTCATTCGACATTAAGGACTCAGAGGATTTTTAATTTTCTTATTTGTCTTTGTCCTCAGTGCTCTACAGTGAGCAAATACATCTGTACTTAAAAAAAAATGGCAATAATTGCCACATATGTTTTCAGAAAATATAGGGTTTATTTTTTAATTTTAATTTTTATAAGCAGAAAAAAGCAGAACTTTAAAAATCAGGGATCTGGGTTTGTAGCCCAGGAGCAATAGGCTGTACCACACAGCCTAGGTGTGTAGCAGTCTATGTAAGCTAGGTCTGTGTAAGTGCACGCTCCCCTTTGCATGATAGAAAGCATGTGTAGTGAGAATAAGATGAGTCAGGCTGGAGCCAACATGACACAGCTGGTCTGGTCAGTTTAGGTCCTATGAGACCTTTACTCCCTTTCTCCCATTCTTACTGTTTTGTAAATTTAGCTCCCACCCTAAAGAAGCCTATTTGAGTAGTTTAGGTGGCTTGATTTAGGAGATTAAATTTGGAATTAAAATATTGTAATAGGTCAGTGAGTTATGCTAATTATTATTTAAAATAAAGATGAATGTGGTCTTTGCTTTGAACTTTTATATATAAAACTATGATTTTGGAAATGGAAGAACAGAACAGTGTTGGAGAGGCTACTCTCGCTGTTGTCCAGAATCACTGGCCTTCCGACACGTGTAGTTTAGTGGATCTATCCCGGTCTCTGCAGATTGGCTGACAGTGACAGGTAACCAGACCCTCATTGTCTGGTAATATTTCTGTGACCATGAAGATACCAATAGACTACTCAGGGAAGTGCTGTACCAGGGAATCCTAGCAGTCACCCGGATAGGTGGGCCAGGGTTCCAGTGTTTGAACACTTCCACCAGCGACCCCTGGGAGTCCTCGAGGCCTGCTTGCACATACCTGCCGCCCTCATTGCTCACTAAGGTCCACCTGCCTTATTCTGGTTGCTCGCTGAGAACTTCAGTTCTGGTTTTGTTCTCAAGAAATCTGGTGTTTCTGCATCTAGCCTGTGTGATGGGAGCTCAGGCCTCAGTCCCAAATGACAGCCCATTGCTGTGTATTCTGTCTGATTGGTCTCAGTATAGGTGCTACCTATAACTCAAAAGGAATGAAATTTTACTGTAACACAGCCTGGTGGATACATCCTTTTGACTCTGGAGAAAAGTGGCCTTTAAGTGGATCCTTGAATTATTATAATGATGTTACCTTATTTAAACGAGTCTGGTTAAAATACTTATATTTGTTCTTTTTTCTTGGTAGAATTTATGAATTTAAAAGTGTCTGGACATTTGTCACCATCAGCCATCCTGCAGAGACGGGCATAGATCCACCAAACGTTACTTGTCAGAAGGCCAAGTGATTCTGGACAACAGCAAGAGTAGCCTCTGCAACACTGTTCTGTTCTTCCATTTCCACAATCACAATTTTATATATAAAAGTTCAAAGCAAAGACCATATTAACCCTTATTTTAAATAATAAACATAACTCAGCGACCTGTTATAACATTTTAATTCAAAATTTAAACTCCTAAATCAATCCATCTAAACTACTCAAGATAGGCTTCTCTAGGGTGAGAGCTAAATTTACAAAACAGTAGGAAGAGGAGACAGGAGATAAAGGTCACTTAGGACCTAAACTGACCATGTTGGCCTTAGCCTCGCTGACTCCATCTTATTCTCACCACATGTGCTTTCATTCCCCATTCCTGTTAATATATTTTT
>CAUYON010168581.1:0-38744 GCA_963573935.1 Arctocebus calabarensis
AAAGACTGGGAGAGAAATGGAGAGAGCTTCTCTCTCCCCACTAGAATTTTCTCCCTCTAACAGATGCCTTAATGTTTTCTGTATTCTTTTCTTTCTTTTCTGTGAATAAATTCTGTCTTACAAAAATTAAAAAAAAAAAAAGAAAATATTTCAGATTGTATATGAAGTCAGCACATTGTGCCCCATGATTGCACCAATGTACACGATTATGATTTAATTAAAAAAAAAGTGTGCCATCAAAAAAAATAAATAAATACACATTGTTATCTATATACATCATAAACAACCAATTTTTAAAATTAAATTAATTAATTGAAAAATTTTTTTGAGGCAGAGTCTCCATTGCTCTGGGTAGAGGGCATAACATCATAACTCACAGCAACCTCAGGCTCCTATGCTTGAAGAATCCTCTTGCCTCAGCCTCTCAAGTAGCTGGGACTACAAGTATGTACTATTATACCTGGCTAGTTTATATACCCCCCCATTTTTAGTAGAGATGGGGGTCTTGCTCTTTTTTTTTTTTTTTTTGTAGAGACAGAGTCTCACTTTATCGCCCTTAGTAGAGTGCGGTGGCGTCACACAGCTCACAGCAACCTCTGACTCCTGGGTTTAGGTGATTTTCTTGCCTCAGCCTCCTGAGCAGCTGGGACTACAGGTGCTCACCATAACCAACGCCTGGCTATTTTTCTGTTTTGCAGTTTGGCTGAGGCGAGGCTTGAACCTGCCACCTTCTGTATATGGGGCCGGCACCCTACTCACTGAGCCACAGGCGACGCCCAGGGGTCTTGCTCTTGCTCAGGCTAATCTTGAATTCCTGAGCTCAGCCAATCCACCTACCTCAGGCTCCCAGAGTGCTGAAATTATAGGTATGAGTCACTGCTTCTGGCCCATAATTTTTTTTAAAGATAATATTCATAATGCCATAAAAATATCAAATACCTAGGAAAAATCAAATACTATGTAACAGATTAATACACTCAAATAAATAAAACAATTGTATAGTTCAGAAACGAACCCACACATGGTATAGTTCAGAAATGAACCCACACATATATAGTTACTTAATTTGAGACAAAAGTGGCATTGCAGTGCAGCAGTGAAAGATGAACTTTTCAATAAATGGTACTATATTTTTACTCTATTGGGTAGAAAATTAAATATTACCTTTTATATTATACTGTATAAAAGTACATTCCAGATGGACCATAGATCTAAATGTGAAAGATAAGACAATAGAGATCTAAAAAAAAAAATAGGCAAATATCTTATTAATACTGTCAGCAAAGATTTCTTAAAATAGGACACAAAAACAGTATAAATAAAAAATAGTGGTATAAAATTGGACAATAAAATTAAGAACTTATGTTAATGTAAGGCCTCATTCTCGTTAAGAGTGAAAAAGCCAGCTGTAGAATGGGAGATGATTCTAAAAACTATGATCAACAAAGGCAGTGTAACCAGAATATTTAAAGAACCACAAGTCAAAAAAGACAACCCAGTAGAAACATATCTTGGTCAAATGCTTGACCAGATGCCTTGCAAGAGGACCTCCAAGTGCCAATGAAACTATTAAGAGCTTCTGAGGGTCATTACTAATCTGGACATTGGAAATTAAATATGTACTGAGAAATAAATACACTTCCACCTGAAAGGCTAAAATAAAAAAGATAACAAGTAGTGGCAAGAATGTAAAACACATTGGACTCCCATGAACTGCTGCTGTGAACATAAATTTATATAATGAGTTGGGAAAACTACCACTTGATGCCTCAGGTGTTTAACCTGTGGCCAGCTGGTCATATATGATACTTTGAGGACTGTTTTGCTAATCTGTGGTGTAGGATATGTGAAAAGTATGCATGGATTTTTGTTTTGCTCATTAGTGTTTGTGTATTTAATGGATGGCCCAAGGCAATTCTTAGTCTTTCAATTTATAGCAGAGAAAAAATTTTGGACACCCCTGTCTATACTAAAGTTAATAGCCTATGATTCAACGATTCTTCTCTTAATTATGCACAAGAAAAATATGAAAATAAATACATAAGAGATATGTATAAGAATGTTCTTAAGAGCATTATTCATGATACTCAAGAACTAGAAACAATCCAAGTGCTCATAAAGTATAGAATGAATAAATAACTTGTTTTGTATTCACACAATGGATGTCTATGCAGCCACTCAGATTAATTAAATATAATGAGACATGAAGGAATCTAGGAAGCTAGATAATAAAAACAAGTACTTTATAATTACATTTATACAATGTTCAGATCATAAGAGTAATGGATAGTGTAAGAAATCAGCAGTGTTTTACTTTGTGGGTAGGTAGCTGCTGAGTGGATAAAGCACTGGTAACATATTATTTCTTGACCTGGTTGATGAAAACATGAGACGTGCTCACTTTGTGATAATTCATTTAGCTGTATATTTACAATCTATGTATTTCTTTGTAAATATGCTGAATTTCTGAAATACAGATAAAATAGATGAGGAAAAACGCTTGTTGAAAGACTTTGTCAAATAATCTTTTTTGTTTGTTTAAAATGAAAAGCCCCATAAGAAATCCTTCAATTATTTATATACCAAAATGTTATATTTTTGTGGGTGAGATTATTGACGGTTTTGAGTTTTCTGCTTTGTACTTACTGGGAGTGGGAATAATGTAGAAAGAAATACATGAATGTCATGGTTTTATTTCAAATCTTGAGTACTACAAAGGCCTACATTTAAACTTGCATTTGACAGATTTAAATCAGGCTGACAAAGGCAAAAATCAGAGAAATAGCTCCAGTTCTCTTTTGTTGCAATTGTTATATCAATAAGCTAGAGCTTTTGGTTTTCCTGGTCTGTACAGGAGCCTATTTTGAAAGGCTCAGTATTGGTCTCCTCTCTGTCAGTACAATGGGTGTCTTGAAGCACTGAGATACTTTGTGGAGTTAATATTGGTATTGCAAATTAAGGGTGATTTAGGGAGGCAGAGATAGAGTATTTTCACATTATTCTCATGGCTTTCAAGGAATTTTAGATTTGGTCTCTACAAAAAAGAATGAAAAGATTTCAGTTTTGCTTTATAAATATGGACATTGAAACAAATTTCTTTATTTTCCCTTCAAATGTATACCTGTCCATTTTGCAGTTGAACTTTAGATACTAAATTTGTTGTGCTTTAAGGAGTAAGTATATGAGTTTGAACGTCAAAGTTTTCGATTCAGTTGGTGGATGTTTCTTAGTGATTCAAGAAAGGTCAACATTTTGGCTTCATGTCTGTATGTTTTGTTGCAAGCCAATTCAATCACACATGAACCAAACAGGTCTAACATGATTTTATTGGCTAAAGGCCAGCCAGCCTCTGCTGCACTGTATCTTACCTCAGAGGCTTTGAATAATCCTTGTAATGGTTCCAGAGTGGCTGGGGCTGTCTAGTTCCAGGTGCACAAATGCATATGAAGTACAGTATCTTTGACCAGCTTCAATGGATTTCACCATTGTCTTAGCCTATTCTCTGATAACCTTTCATGAATAGATTAAAAATTCAGGAAATCATTTCTATCTTCCAAATAAAAAAAGTTACGTTTCATTCAGGCAGGAAGATTAGTAGAAGGACTATTCAAGAAAGTTATTTCTATAATTTAGTTCATACAAATGGATTTAGTACTACTTTATTTTTTGTATGGAAAATATCAAAACATCAAGGTAATGCTACCAAAATAATTAGTAAATAATTCAGTTTGTGGTATGGCACAAAAGGTCTTCAATTGAATTATCTTGAAGGCTGATCAGTTATGTTAATCAACCCTGTAATTAATATTTCTTTCTATAGTTTTCTGGCAGCAATCCTCCTACACCCTACCCTCCTAAGTAATTTTTATAAACTTAGGGATTTTCTTTTCTACAGCCATTTTTCTATTTTTTTATTCCCATCCTCAAGCTTTGAGTGGAAACCAGAAGAAGCATCTCACTACAAAAAATGTTGAGGATACTTTATTTAGAGTAATAGTTCTCAGTCAGAAAAGATTCCGTCACCAGCTCCCCCTACCCACACACACACCCAGGCACATTTGCTGTTGTCTGATGACAACTCTGATGATCATAACTTGTTGGGGTGGACGCTACTGAACATTCTACAACACACAGAAATCCCCTCCATAGAATTAGTTCCAGGGTCTAAGGTGTGAAGAAATGAGGAGATGGTGGTCAAAGTGTGTAAACTTTAAGTAATAAATTCTGGGGATCTAATGTACAGCATGGAGAGTGTAGTTAATAATAATGTATGGTGTATTTGAAATTTGCTGAAAGTAGATTTTAGGCATTCTCATCAAAATGGAAAATTAACTATTCGTCTTAATCAATTTCATTCCACTAAAGAGAACATCACAGACCGAGTGATAAAATGAACAGAAATTCATTGGTGCATGGTTATAGAGGCTTGAAAGTTCAAGATCAAGTGGCTGGCATTTGGTGGGACTTTCTTGTTTGTCATAATGTGGCAGAAGGCATCACGTAGGCAAGAGACAAGGGAATAGACCTAACTCATCCTTTGATAAGAAACCCACTGTCATGATAACATTAACAATCACCCCTTGGAAGTCTCACTTGTCCACACTAATGTGTTGGGGATTAAGTTTCCAACACATAAACTTTGGGGAGCACACTCAAACCACAGTACTGTGTAAGGTGATGGATCTGTTAATTAATATTATTATAATAATTATTTCACAATGTATATGTCTATCAAATTATCTATATACCTTAAACATATAGAATTTTATTAAATATAACTCACTAAACCTGAAAAATATTTTAACGAAATTTAAAAAGGGACATTAGACCTTAAAATGCCAATCAGGTCCAGATCGAGAAACTTTAACTTGGAAGAGTAATCATAAGTTGCCTTACAAAGCTTGTTTCATGAGCTTATTGAGAAAAATAACCAGTTCTGTAAGTAGGCTGCTATCTTGTAAATTCCAGCAGCTTTAATGCACTCAAGATGGCTCCTGTGAACATAAAGAATTGTCTCAAGTATTGTTTCCCAAACATTTATAGGATTCTCATGCAAGAGGTTAATAGATAATAATAATTCATTGAAAGACATAAGAAACAAACAGTCGAAGAGCAAACCATTCCTTATAAAGGAAGAAGAGGAAGGGAGACGCTATGAACAAAGCTGATTCACACATTGGATTAGTTCTGACCTCATATTAAGTAACTTGTACCTTAACATATAGTCAATTTTTTTCTTTGGATATTTGTGTGGAACTCTTAGACATCAACCAGAGTCACAATGAAGGTATAGGAGAATAAATCTTCTCTCCCAATGTGACAAAATAAAAAGATAGACTAATAAAAAAATTAAAATTGGAACCTCTGGGTAGAAGTCATCTTGCTTTACAATATCACCTTTAATATCATATACCTTATACAGGCATGTTGGGTAATGGGTGGCTGTATTTAAACTTCTAATGTGCTCTGCAGTTATGTATTGGTTCATCTTCAAACTATTAATGGTTCATGCCACAAAGTTTTTGTCTGGGTGTAGAATCAATTATGGTTTGACATGTTAGAGGGAAATTCAATATGTTGATCATAGAAGCAATAGCTCCTTTTTAACTTCATCTTACAGAATTTCATGTAGTTAAGTGGAAAGAGCTATACCTGTGGTGCCAGATACACCTGAGTCTCACCTGTGGCTCTCTAATTTCCTACTCATTGAAGTAGAGTTATGTTGCCTCCCTAGGCCCTAGTTTTCTCATCAATAAAACAACATACTGAAAATTTCCACCTAAGAGCCTTTTGAGGATTAAATAGGATTATATGTGTAAAATGAGAAATGCACACTCTGTTGCACATGTTAAGAAATGTTAGTCTTTTCCCATATTACTTTCACAGGAATTGATGGAAGTTATGAAACCTAATACGCAAAACATTTGGGAATTAGACTTTACATTTATTTGGTGGTCTGTCTGGCCATCTAAAATCATAAAAGTATCTTGTAAAGATTTTCACATAGACTTTTTTTGTAATGTTTAGTACATTCTGGTAAGATTTGGGATACAGGTAGAATTAGAGTAATATAGCTAATAAGAAAAACCAGATAATAATACATGTAATTTGGCTTCATGGACCTTATTTTATTTATTTTTTATTTTTTACTTTTTATTTGCATTTGATAAATGTAGAAGCAATGAAAGTTATATAATTCTTTATTATATGTATTTTATCATGCCAATTAATTGTCAGTATAAGTTATATAAGTTGATTCCTGATTTATTTATTCATCTTTTATTATTTTTATTTTTGTATTAGATCACAACTGTGTACATTACTGCATGTATGGGGTACAATGTGCTGATTTTATATATAATTTGGAATATTTACATCAAACCATTAACATAGCCTTCACCTCACTTATTTAATTATTGTGTTTAGACATTTATACTCTACTATTAATATATTTGACAAGTACTTTTGCAATATGCACAAGAGGTGAGGTCCCACCGATTACCCTCCCTCCACCTAGCCGCCCTCCTCCCCTCCTCTCACCCTCCTTTTCTCTACTTCTTTCTGGGCTATAATTGTGTTTTATCATTTGTATGAAAGCGTGGGTGATTATAAATTGGTTTCATAATAGTACTGAGTACACTGGATATTTTTTCTTACATTCTTGAGATACTTTACTGTTCTTATTAATTAGTTTGAGTTCTCTGTGGATTCTAGTCATCAAACCTTTGTCAGAAACGTAACCTGCAAATATCTTCTCCCATTCTGAGGACTGTTTGCTATAATAACTGTGTTCTGGGCTGTGCACAAGCTTTTAAGTTTGATCAGATCCCAGTAATATATTTTTGGTGTTGCTTCATGGCCCTCATTTTAAAAAGTCATTTGCTGTAAAGATTCGTAGAGAAACGCACAGAGAATCTTTCTGATTAGGGGTAATTAATTACAGTAAAGGTAGGATATGAATAAATAGGTAAGATCTTTAAATATTTGGGACATATCAGGGTTCCCAAACCATAGTGAAAATATTGCCCAGTAGTTGTCACATACCAAAATTTCCAGGGTACTTTGGGACTGGCATGAATTAGAAAAATTGGGGATGATAATTTCAAAATATGTCTTAAACATTAATCATTCCTTTTTACCTTTAACCACACTTCTAGAGATTTACCCTGAAGAAACAATTCTTAGCCCTTGATAAAAAGAGATGCTCATCTAACCATGATTTATAAGAATGAATAACTAGGGTGGCACCTGTGGCTCTAAGGAGTAGGGTGCTGAAAAATTCTAAATCACCACGAATTGTTTAAAGAAATTGTTATATCCATATGATAGGGTGCTATGTGGCCATTTTAATAAAACAAGTCTAGTTTTGTATACATAATATAGAGGGCTGTCTGCAAGTATCAGCCATACAGTATATACCTCTATTTTCTCATACTACATGGTTGAATATTACCTGGACAACTCTCATATAGAAAGCATATACTCAAGCAGTGGTAGTTGTATCTAGGTGAAGGGATTATGGAAGATATTTTGTTTCATTTTATAATTCTATGAAAACTTTTAACAAAATATTACTTCTGTTAGTAGCAAAAATAAATATGTAACATAGTTTTGGAATACTTCAAGAAGGTTTATGTTTAACTTATCCCTAAGCAGTGGACCTATTGGTCCATCAGGAAAAGGGAGGGTCTAATGTGCGAGCTGTCCAGCCTTGGCGAAAAATCTGGAGCAACATCTCTTTTAGAGTGTAATTAATAGGTAAGCTATGTCTAGCTAATTTAAATAATAAGGCTGTGTACCTGCAATTTACCTGATCAATGTTATACCCTGAAATTGCCACACATTCTAGCACTTTTCAGTCCCAAATCCTGACAAAGCATGTATAAGCAGTAGATATGGAGCAGAGAGGAAGGCAAGAAAGATAGGGGGAGGGCTTTGGGCCATAGTGTATGGAGTCCAGCAAAGAACTTACTTCCCCTCTGAAACTCGACCATTACCTTGAGTATGCAAGCTGAGAACTGCCTGTTTCAGGTTAGCAGTCCTATTTCCTCCTTTCCTCTCCTCTCTCATTGCCCCTCTTCCCTCCCTTAGAAGAAAGAAATCTTTAATATGACAGATGTATTTTCAGGACAATGGTAGAAATCTGGGTTAAATCCATGTCTCCAACTAAGAAATATGGACTTTTAAAGGAGGCCATGTGTCTTGGGTCAGGCCATATTTCACAATGACCTACATGCACTGGGGGCAGGTTGTGGAGTATGGTAAGCCTTGTCACCAGGAAGTCTGTCCTGAGGCCTTTCAAATCTCAACTCTTTTGTCTTGTGGAAAATTCATCGTATTAATCTAGGTTTGGTGGTTCACATCTACAACCCTAGCACTTTGAGAGGCTGAGGAAGGAAGATTACTTGAGGCTGAGAGTTTCATTATTTTGGGGAAAAAAACTCAAAGGATCAAGTTAAAGGAGAGGATTATAAGCAAAAACATATGGGGATTTATGAAACTGATTGACTCTCCCATGCTTTTTAGTTCATTCCTCAGTCCTGAGGAATTAGTATGTTGATGTATCTAGCTGTTTCCTGATGAAATGGCACATAGCTGGGGTATGAAGAAGAACAAAGCTATTGGGCCTGTGACCAAAATTTTTTAGTACATGTTGCTGAGTTGGTACCCTCTCCTCACTAAGGTAGTAAAGTATATCAAAAGAAGTACCCATCCCCATCTGGGATCTCTCCTAGAAATTATTGCTCCAGTGTTCCCCAGATGAAATCTCTATCCTGAAATTTCCCTAGTCATTTGTAACAGTTTTAGGTAGCTAATCCAGCAGTAAGATAGATTAATGGAAGAAGAGATAAATTGAGATATCTTAACTAAATTTTAGTCTTGCCATGGAAATGAAAATCACCAAAGGATAATCTGAACATATAGGCTATATGTTTTTAGATGTCCCAGTGAGTAAGGTTTGTGCTTCCAGTACCTTTTGGCCAGTAACCAAAGCATATTCAACTTGGCATTGTCTCTGTTCCATAAGAGTATTTTTATGTATAAAAAGGTACTCATCTAAGTCTGATGGAAGCTAATCAGTCCAATCCTGTAAACTAGAATACACCTATTCAATAATTTGAATGTAATCACAGAATGCAGAGCAAGAGTGTGTAGGAAATATGGTGGCTGGATTTAACAGTCACAAACCAATTGGGGAGTCAGGTACATGTAAAAATAAATACCCTCCATTGGTATTTGACTAGTGGATACCACTTTCGGAGTTAGAATTATCTCACCAAGTAGCCCGTTAGTTACCCATGTGGCAGCTTGCTGTTAATCAAAAACTTCCCCTTTGTTCTAACATGAGTAATACATAACACACAGTGTGAATAATCACAAGTTACTCATGGGTAAACTTTTAGCATTTATTAAAATATCACAGGTAACAGCTAGTGCTCTCAAACAAGTAGGCCATCCTTTCATTACTATATTCAATTGCTCAGAGAAACAAAGTGCAGGTTTCTTATGATTCCTCCAAAGTTTATGTTAACTGCTTGATTTCAATTTCTCACCTTTCTTGAATGAATAAATTAAAAGGCTTATATTAGTTCAGGGGGCCAAATGTGAGGACAGTCATTAATTTTTAATAGTCAAGGAAGTCTGTGATGTTCCTTGGTCTAAGTAAGTAGGGTTTCCCTGCTTTTCATGGTTTGTAGAGGGGAAAGCAAAAAAAAAAAAAAAAAGGTCTACAGAGGGGCTTGTTTTTAGCCTCAAGTCAGAAATATAAATCTGGCAAAACCCAGTCATACTCAAGAATCCTCATAATTTCTCGTGGGTGGTGCAGACTGCTATTTGATTTATAGGCTCACTACAATCTGCAAGGAGGTTCTGAGTTTTAAGGGACAATTTAAATCTCAAGTGGGATTTTATATTGAACTTTTTCCATGAGATGCTTTATATCCTTTGTTAGCCAGTAGATTTAATATAGTTATGGCATATTGTCTTGATTCAGCTTGAGTCTCATTGGCTATCAGAGTATCATCTACATACATTCAATTATATATTTATCTAAAATTAATTGTCTTCAAATCTTTGGATAGAATTTTCGGAAGATTATTGGAATTTGCCATTTAAAAGCAAGTAGTATTTAGGATTTAGGGGTAAAAGGAATGCAAAAAATTATCTTTTAAATCTATTGTTGGAAAGCAGGCAAAATTTTGAGACAAGAATATCTTCTACTATTTGTTTTATTGCTCTTAGGATTTTCTTTTTTAACCAACAGAATGGGGGTATAATAAGTCATGTCTGACCTTTCTTTCCTTCATGGCCAGGATTCAGTTTTAAGATTTTTTTCCCTTGGGTCCCCTTGACAAGAAAGGGTACATTTTAGTCACTGGGGGAAAGAAATAGAATTTTATTTTGATATACATTTCTCCCCTTTTAGCCAAGATTTGCCAGAGTCAGCATCATGGCTGAACTTTTATTTTGTCTCATCATTACCATGGTGGTGTGGCTAGCTCTGCCCATGGCCAAAGTACTTAAATTCTAAAAGAGTTATAGCCAATTAAATGTTTTAGTCTAGATGGAGCTGGATAGGCATTTAGCAATCTTTAAAACTTTTTAAGCAATATAATAGCAGCTCCCCACTAAATGTAAGATTATACAATCAATCTATATATTAGCATTGACCTACTTACCATCAGACTTGTAGGAATTCTCTATACAAAACATGTGTATTCATTAAAACCATTTGAGCTAAGGATTTAGAGACTCTTTTATCAGACTGAACAAAGAACATTCTAAACAAAGTTTTAAGTTCTGCCTAGTTCTGACAATGACAAGAAAATGGAAGCTTATAGGTAGCTAAATATTCAGATTATCTAGATTTTGTGGACATTTGTTATAGATGTTAAAAGGCTCAGAACATTTGATCAAAATAGAATCACATGTTTAATCAGAAGATTTTAAAGGCAATATAGAAAAATCTTTAACTTTTTGTTTTTTTATTTTTTTCTTTATCAAATCATAACTGTGTACATTAATGTATTTATGGAGTACAATGTGCTGATTTTATATGCGATGTGGATTAACATAAGCATCTCCTTGCTTACTTATTTGTTGTGGTGAGACATTTATACTCTATTCTTAATAGCTTCGAAATGTATCATTGAACTATGCACATTAGGTGAGGTCCTACAAAATACCCTTCTCTTGGCCTCCCTTCTCCCCTTCCTTCTCTATTCTCTTCCCTCGTTCTTTCTGGACTATAGTTGTGTTTTACCATTCCTATGAATGTGTAGGTAATTATATACTGATTTAATAGTAGTATTGAGCACATTGGACACTTTTTTCCATTGTTGAGATACTTAACTAAGAAGAATATGTTACAGCTCCATCTAGGTAAATATAAAAGATGTGAGGTCTCCATTTTTGTTATGGCTGCATAGTATTCCAAGGTGTACATATACCACAATTTGTTAATTCATTCATGGGCTGATGGATATTTGGGCTGCTTCCATGACTTGGCAATGAATTGGGCTGCAATAAACATTCTTGTGCAAATGTCTTTCTTGTAAAATGAATTTGATCATCTGGGTATATACTTAGTAGAGGAATTGCGGGATCAAATGGTAGGTCCATTTTTAGTTCCTTGAGTATTCACTAAATGTCTTTCCAAAAAAAGTCTGTATTAGCTTGCGTTCCCACTAGCATTGTAGAAGTGTTCCCTTTTCTCTGTATCCATGCCAACATCTGTAGTTTTGGGATTTTGTGATGTCGGCTAATCTTACTGGAGTTAGATGATATCTCAAAGTGGTTTTGGTTTGCATTTCTCTGATGATTAAAGATGATGAACATTTTTTCATGTGTTTGTAGTCCATGTGCCTGTCTTCTTCAGAGAAGTTTCTGTTCAAGTCTCTTGCGCACATAGAAATGAGGCTATTTGTTCTTTTCTTATTGATTAGTCTGAGTTCTCTGTGGATTCTAGTTATCAGACCTTGTCAGAAGCATAACTTGCAAATATCTTTCCCCATTCTTAAGGTTGTCTGTTTGCTTTACTGTGCTGTTGGCTGTGCAGAAGCTTTTCAGTTTGATCAGATCCCAGTAATATATATTTGGTGTTGCTTCAGTTGCCAGGGGAGTCCTCATAAAAATTCCAAAACACAGAAAAAGAAGGAATACTCCACGAGACATTCTATGAAGCAAATATCACCCTGATCCACAAACTAGGAAAAAAATCCAACAAAAAAAGAAAACTATAGACCAATATCATTAATGAATATTGATGCAAAAATATTCAATCAGATCCTAGCAAACGGAATTCAACAACACATCAAAAAATTATAAACCATGACCTTTAACTTTTTAAATCTCAGTTTTTACAAATAATCAAAAACACAGTAAGGATAATATAGAAATTATCTTAGTAAGAGAAATTCAAATAGATGTAGGGGGAGGGAATGGGTAAAGTCATACCTAACAAGTACAGTGCATATTATTTGCATGATAGGCACACTTGTAACTTTGACTCAAAAGGTACAAAGGCAATTTATGTAAGTAAAACATTTGTAGTTTTAGTTAATATTTTGAAATAAAAATGAAAAAAACATAAAATCTTTTTATCTTAGGCCAGTTACCAAAAAGTAAAGACAAATTCTCTTTAGTGCAATTGTTTTTTCTTATGGGAAAACCATTTAGACAACCTAGAAGTCAAACTTCATGAAAAGGGTGCCAGAATTTATCAGTCACATGAAGACTGTGTTTTGAGTCATAAGTGAACACTATATTATAATGGAAACAAAAATATAGAAATCTAATAACTTGAACAGAGAAATATATAACTTAGTAACAGCATAGGAATTTTTTGACCATGTTGGACAATTCAGATATATGAAGAAAAGAAAACACTGCTTTTCAGATCTTAAAGGTAAACACTTCAGTGTCAAACCTTAATAGCAGGCTTGGAAATAGACAAGGAAAAAGTTACAGAAGCCAACAAAAATGTTGAAGGTGAGGGTTATCATTTCAGGACTTCTCAAGGGGAGGAAAAGCTGAAACAGTAAGACACAACAAAAGTTGAACTTCTGAGAAGTTTTAAAAGAAGCAGTTATAAAACTCAGAATTTTGCTATATTTTTCTCATTTACATTTGCCTAATTTATTTTTGTAGTTTATATAACCATTCTGACAGCCTGTGAATATTAGGTATATAACCAAAGTGATTGATTGTGTCCTCAAAGTTTATTTAATGTATAAACAAACTTAATACTAAGCATATTTTTATAAATAAAATTGAGAAATAAATTTTAAAACATAGATCAAAAAATAGAGTTTTAACTATTAATTTTAAACTTAAAAACATTCTACCCAAATAAAAAATACAAATATTCTAATGTTCTTGCTAGTCTGAACACTGTAACACCCTTAAGTTTTATTAATATGGTAGAAGTTTCAGAACATTTCCTGTTTAAAGATATTAATTAATCTGCCTAAATTATTAATATCTAAAAATAAAATTATTGACATGATGCCACCTGATTATGGACCAAATAAACCTCTGGAAGGTGGCACACAAATATAAGGGGGACTTTACCTAACAAATACAACCAGTGTAACCTAATTCTTTGCAGCCTCAATGAATCCCAAATAATACAAAAAATTATGTGGGTAGCAACATGATTTTCAGATTACTTGGGATGAATCAATTGGCTTAAAATAGATAACTCTGAGGACAAACAAAAAAATATATGTGGATCAAAATCAAGCTACTTTAAAAACAATGTAACTATTCTCAAACATTTTTCTAATTTACAAACAGTACTCAGAAAAGGTGAGTCAGAAACAGGTTTTGTGTGTATCTTTCTATAGACCATAAATTCATTCGGAGAAACTATATCTGCAACTAGGATTAAGAGACCAAAACCAAAATATCTTCATAAACCGATGACCACAAATATCTGTTTTTGTGTTATTTAGAGCTTTATTGATTCCAACTTATTGACACTTAAAAACCAGCTTTTCAATAATTACTAATTTCATATGAACTTGAAAAGTATTAAGATTATTTAATTTATGAGATTTCTTTTTATTTATGAGCCAGTTACATGTACCAACATGTAGACATATATGTATATA
Source organism: Arctocebus calabarensis (assembly GCA_963573935.1). Lineage (NCBI taxonomy): Eukaryota > Metazoa > Chordata > Mammalia > Primates > Lorisidae > Arctocebus > Arctocebus calabarensis. The sequence continues at coordinate 14,115 of CAUYON010168581.1, forward strand.
CATAAAAGACATGTGAATGTGTACATTCACATAAGCAAAGTTTCAATAGCTTTTATAACAGAATTTTAATTATGAGATCCTCTGAAGTTCTATCCAAATCTGGAATTACATTTTCTGTCCTTTTCTTTTCCTTTTCAATAGGAGGCCTTTTCAAGTCTCAGCCAAGTTGCCTCCATTGATGAACGTGTCTTTTAATCTCTCTCTAGATAATAGAATAGAGATGGCTTTTAACCTCATAATCATTAGGACGAAGGTGCTTTCTAACCTTTTAGACCATATACCCTGCTGTAAGCAAAACTACCATTAAAAGTATCTTTCTACCAAATGACGGCATTTAGTGGGATCTCACCTGATGTGCACAATGCAAGAGTATTTAGTCAGCCCCCCCCCCCACAGAGTGAGAGGGTATCCTAGAACTTTAACTTTACCCTGGAAGTGAGAACAATGTAACCTAAACATTTGTTCCTTCATATTAATTTGAAATATAAAAGAAGTATCTTTCAACTTCTTAGACCTTGAACTGTACCTATAATACAATCGATAGCAAATTTAAAGTAGGCAAAAAGAAGATAGAGCTTAATTAGACTCTACATTCAAGTGTCAAACAACAATGTAGATAAACACTCAACATGAAGTTCAAGAAATTCTAAACAATTGAATTACACTTCAGCTAATAAGCCCTGGGAGTGCCAAATCAAAGCAGGTCAGTTAAGTTTACTTAAAAATTCAAAAAATATTTTGACATTCAGTGTATTATTATGTTTTTTTTTTTTTTTTTTTTTTTGAGATAGAGTCTCACTCTGTGCCCTGGGTAGAGTGCCACGGCATCATAGCTCACAGAAACCTCAAACTCTTGGACTCAAGCAATCCCCTTGCCTCAGCCTCCTAAGAAGCAGGAATGACAGGCGCCCAACACAACTCCAGGCTTGTTTTTTATATTTTTGGTAGAACCTGGGTCTCGCTTTTGCTCAGTTGGTCTCAAACTCCTAAGCTCAGGTGATCCATCTGCCTTGGCTTCCCAAAGTGCTAGGATTACAGGTGTGAACCACTGCAATAATTTTTTTCCATGTCTTTGTTTCCTTAGGGTAGATTCCTGGAATTAAGAACTACTAGGTCAAAGGGCATGAATGTTCTTCAGATTTTTAATACATGTTGCCAATTGCCCTCCAGAAATGTATACCAGTTTTTAGTCCCACAACTATGTAAGTGAATATAAATCTGTATTGTCAAACCACAAGAAATAACACAAGTACTGCAATAAAATTCAATTCTGATGACAGCCTAAAGAAATAGAAATGAGTGCTACTTTGGTTATCCTTCAGCATTATTTCATGTCCTAGGGACTGAACATTTACCCTTATTTATTCTGAAATATCCTCAGATAGAGGATAAAATGATAGGATGTAAAATGAAAACTGTATGCAAAGTCAAATTTAAAATATGCTAATGGAACCTTGGAAAATTCTCAAGTGATTTTGTTTGTTATAACTCTGAAGGTTTCCTCTTACCTATAGAATGAAATCCAGATTCAAGTATCTCTATACTCAGGCTCAGGGAGCAAAAAATATGTATTGAGCCTTCAATGCTCAAAGTCTCTCTTGAAGCTTGAGTTTGATAATCTTACTGCAGTGAGCCAACTATTTATTCTACCTCCTTCCCCACCACAAAATCTTTTGCTTTAATCAAACCTGTATTACGCTGCTTTGTACTCATTCTTGCCTGATTACAGTTATCTTCTGTCATAAGCCCTAATCCTTTAGTCCAGCTTTATCCTAAGCCCCTTGTGAAGCTCTCCCAAGTTATTACAATTGCCTGAACACTTAAGTCTATATAACTCAGTACTTGATTATTCATTTTCTTGTTTAAAATTTCTAATACCCTCTTGAGGAAGACTACAATCTCTTTATTTGCAGCTTCCCCAACACCTACTGTGGTGTATGCACCATGTAGTCAGTCCTTTCTTTACTAGAAGTTTGATTTCATATGTAGGATGAGCTTCTGAGTAAGGCTTCTCTGTCTTAGGTCAACTCTGACTGAGGTGATTTCATTACAGAATTTCCAAAGGTCTTCATGTTAGTCTAGTTGCAAGTATTAGAACAGGAGCCCTGAAGAGAGTATTACAGTGGGACTCTAGTGAAAAGCTTAGGTCTGGCAATCAGGGAACTAGAATTTGTTTCTGGATTCTCCACTCATGTAGGGGACATTTTAAAGCATAATATCTTGGAGAATCTTATATTCCTTGTGTTTTAGGTTCTTCTTTTATAAAATGGGGACAGTGACAACTTTGCTGTATCTTTCACAGTATTGGGAGAAATATATGCTAAGTCATATGTGAACAGTTATATATGTGAAGTGTGATAGTTTCCCCCTTTCTTCTTAAAGGGGGAGAGGAGTGCTCTAAAGGCGCATAATAGTAAATGGGGCTCCAAGATAACTGCCTGGCAGAAATTGCAGAGGTTGGCAAAAAGGGAACACTGGCATGTTTGTGTTTTGTTTTAACCTCTGCTTATCTAGGGACCATCTTATCTGTTATTTGAGCAACAGCAGAACAGAACAGAGATGTCAGTAGAACAGCTTGAACTCCCTTTTGGCATAGACATTATGTACATATTTTCCATTGGTCAAATGGATGCCACTAAGGATAGCCAGGCTTGAGTCTTCTTGCCAGTATGTTATCCCAGAAGGCTGCCAATTCATGAAGCTGTTCCCAGAAGCCAAAGGCTTTGAGACATACCAGTGGCAGGAGCTAAAGGAAACTTGGAAGAGGTTGCAATTCAATGTCATAACAGTGCAGGGGGAGCCATTCATTCATATATCTCCTGATGACCTCACACGCACCCATGATTTGGATACCTGACATGTACAGGACATTGATGGCCAGTTGTGTACTGACAGTGCTAGCTGAGGGCAGATTATACCAGCAGCTCTTCTCAACTCCAACCTTGCCTAAGAGAAAGAGACGCTGAAGAGAGAGGGAGTGGGGAGGAATGAAGAGCTGGTGATATTCCCTCACCATTCCAGGTCCCTGGGATGGGGGCGGGGAGAAGATGAAGAGTAAATTGGCAATAAATTAAAACTTAAAGTTTTTAAATGTTTTAGATTAGGCTAGACTTTTTAAACCCTAAAAGTGGCCAGAAAGCTAGGGGATATGCCTAAGGTGTTTTTAGTGGTCAGGAAATAGAGACTGAATATATGATTGATGGCAATAAAAAAACAAAAACAAAAACAAGTCTTATGTTTGTACCTACCACTGTTCAATAAATTTAAATTGAATATCAATATAGATACTTTCTTCTATTTTCTAAAGAGTATCCCAATCAGATTAGTTAATAGGATTTAGTACTAATATTAAAAAAAATTGCTATTTTTCTGGATTCATAGCCTTCTTTGCATCAAGAAGTTGTGTAGCAGCAATGTATTTTTTCCTTACTACTTAGAGAAATAGGACTAAGACACATTGCGCCTATTTTACTTGGCATACCTCACTGAAGTGAGCAACTCAAGTTGGTAAAATGATTTAGTGGAAAGATCTTACATAAGAAGTTGTGTTTTAATTTTTCCTGCATTTTCAATATTTGCCAGTAAGTCTTAATCACACAGTTCCCTTCATTTCTAGGCACAAAAGTTCTAAACAAATGAGTCAGACTATAACTGAGGCATTAGCTGGTGTTGTGTAATTACAAGATAGTTGTTATCACCTCTCCTAAGCCTAAAAACAACAGTATCCCAATAACAGAAGGTCATGGGAAGCCTGAAATCTTGACCATAAGTAACTTATTGCTGCACTCCACTGATGTAGATCACTATAATAAGTTATATAGCTGGATTCAACTTTATTTTTATACCCTTCTTCCCATTAGTATTGGTGGAAGTCCTGGTATTGGTTTTATAGCCTGATCTGATTATAGGTAGGAAAGACTATGAAACTAATCTAATTAGCTTATATATGGACTCACCTCTCCTGTCTTCACCAGTCTCCAGAAAAGGACCCCCAGCGTGGAGCAGAGAAATATGTTCAGTGTAGTGACTAATGCTAATTTTCCTTTGTGTTATAAAGAGAGCTTGACCAAGAAGGGGAAGGGTAGTAGAAGAGGAGACCATCAAGATGAGGAAAACAGTTTGGAAGAAGGAGTGGATGAGATATGACATAGGGCAGAGGAAGGAGAAATATAAGTAAACAGCAAGCAAGAAGAATTCTGAAAGGGGGTGAAGCAGTAATAGAATAATCAAGAAAGGCTCAGGTAGGAAGGAGAGGCCCTTTAGTACTGAAAAATGCTCAAGTTTTTTTTTTTTTTTTTTTTTTTAACAGAACTGGGTCTGAATGCCAGTGTCTACATTTTCTAGCCCTATGACCTAGGACAAGTTATTTTGACTCTCTTTGATTGTTAATTTGTAAATGGTTATAATAATGTTAATAGTACTTGTTCGGTAGTTGTTGTGAGGATTAAAATTAACACACATTAAGTGCATGCCATAAGGTAGCTACTCAAAAAAGGAGTATGGTAGTTACTATTGTTAGAGATAGTCACATTATTATTTTAGGGACAATTGTTTGACAGTAATAAGCACAAATAAATCAGATTCCATGACATTCAGCAATAAAATAAAGTACATCAGCAAAGTATGCCTCAGATAGTCAACCCTCTAGATGTCAGTTTCAGCAAAAAAAGAGAGGAGGAGGGGCTAGAACGTTACTGTGGGTGGTAAAGGAGAAAAGAATTGCAATATATTATTCACATATTGGGTATTCTCCTGCACATTACTTTTACATTAAAGGACTTCAGACAAGCAAGAAAAATAAATGCTATATTTATAAACATGATTGGTTTTGCTTGTAGCAGTGCCCTTTCCAGTTCTTTAGAATATGTAGTGATAAAATTTAACCCTTATCAATTTGAAAAAGATATTGAAATGCCTGAATACGAACACAGAAAATAATATTATTATTATTTTTTGATGTATTTTATCTCCCCAAAGTATTCCAGCATGTTTGCAGTTAAGGTTCATAATAAAACAATATTTTTATGCTTGCTTTTATTTAAGAAGTTAATAAGAACAATTATTGCATTAATCATATGAGGTGAATGATTTCCTAAGGTGGGAAAGCAAAAGATTTTGCATCCAGGTTTCTAAAGGACAGGTGGTTTAAGAACTAAGGCACATAGTTCTGTTAACATTTATACTGATAAATGTAAATCAGCAGCAAGCATACCTTTACAGCAATGCATTTACCAGGAGAAATGTCAGTGTATTAAGGGTTCAAGAGAGAGGTCTAAATACAGGCATTCTTGTCCTCACTTTATTGTGATTTGTGAATATTTTTTTTAAAACAAATTAAAGGTTTGTGCCGACTCTGGTTGATGCCATTTTTTCCAACAGTATGTGTTCACTTTGTGTCTCTGTGTTACATTTTGATAATTATCACTATATTTCAAACTTTTTCACTACTATATCTGTTATGTGATCTATGATCAGTGAGCTTAATGTTGTGCGTGTTCTGACTGCTCTATTGACTGGCTGTTTTCCTGTCTCTCTCCCTCTCCTCAGTCCTCCCTACTCTCTGAGACAAAACAGTATTGAAATCAAGCCAATAAATAACTATATAATGGTCTCTAAGTATTTAAGTAAAAGGAAGAGCCTCACATCTCTCACTTTAAATAAAGTAGAAATGATTAAGCTTAGTGAGGAAAGCATGTTGAAAGGTGAGATAGGCTGAAAGCTAGGCCTCTTGTGCCAGTTAGCCAAGTTGTAAATGCAAAAAAAAGTTCTTCAAGGAAATTAAAAGTACTATCACAGTGAACACACAACTGATAGGAAAGTTGTAACAGCCTTGTTACCAATATGGAGAAAGTTTCAGTGGTCTAAATAGAAGGTCAAACCAGACACAGCGTTACTTTGAGCTGCGAGTGTCCAACCTGTGGCCTATGGGCTATGTGCTGATGTGTAAGGACATTGTTTGATTATCTTTGGTGTTAAATACCGTAAAGTATACATGGAATTTTTTTTTTCGCTAATTAGCTTTATTACTATTTGAGTATTTATTGTGTGGTCCCAGACAACTCTTCTTCCAATGTGTATCAGAGGAAATAAAAAGGTCAGACACCCCTGCCGGCATAAAGCAAAGCCTAATCTGAAGCATGGCCCTAATTTTCTTTCATTCTGTGAGGAATGAGAAAGGGGAAGAAGCTGCAGAAGAAAATTGGAAGTTAGCAGAAGTTAGTTCATGAGGTTGAAGGAAAGTAGCCATCTCTATAACATAAAAATGCAATGTGAAGCAGAAAATCCTGATGTAGAAGCTTCAGAAAATTTTCAAGAAAATCTAGCTAAGATCAAAGATTAAAGTAGCTACACTAAACAACAATTTTTTGATTTATTTCAAACAGCCTTCTATTGGAAGAAGACCCCATCTAGGACTTCCATAGCTAGAGAGGAGATGTCAATGCCTGGCTTTAAGGGATAAGCTCACTTGTTAGAGGCTAATGCAGCTGGTGACTTTAAGTTGAAGCCAGTGTTTATTTATTATTATGAAAATCCTCAGTCTCTCAAGAATTGTGTTTTTGGTTTTTTTTGAGATAGAATCTCAACTCATTCTTTGGACTAGTCTAGAGCGCCATGGGATCACTGTAGCTCACAGGTACCTAAAACTCATGGGTTCAAGCAGTCCTACTGCCTCAGCCTCCCCTGTAGTTGGGACTATAGGTGCCTGCCACAGGCTGTTGGCTGTCTTTTCTCGTTTTAGTAGAGATTGGGTCTTACTATTGTCCAAGAAGGTTTTGAATTCCTGACATCAAGGGATCCTCTTGCCTCAACCTTCAAGAATGCTATGATTACAGGTGTGAGCCACAACACCTGGCCTTCAAGAATTATGTTAAATCTCCTCTGACTATGCTCTATTAATGAAACAACAAAACCTGGATGACGGCATATCTGTTTATAACATTGTTTTCTAGATAAATATTAGAAGCCTACTATTGAACCCTATTCCTCAGATAAAAAATATCGCTTTCAAAATATTACTGCTCATTGATAACGCACATAGTTACCCAAGAGATTGATGACGATGTACAAGGAGATTACTGTTATTTTCATGCCTACTAACATCCATTCTGCAATCTGTGGATCAAGGAATAATTTTTGACTTTCAAGTTTTATTTAAGAAATTCATTTTACAACACTATAGTTGTCATAGAAAGTGATTCCTCTGATGAATCTGGGCAAAGTAAATTGGAAATCTTCTGGAAACAATTCACCATTCTACATGTCATTGAGATTATGATTCATGACAAGAGGTCAAGATATTAACATCAATGGGAGTTTGGTAGAGGTTGATTCTAACCTTCATGGATGACTTTGAGGGGCTCAAGACTTCAGTGGAGGAAGTAACTGCAGATATGGTGGAAATATGAAAAGAACTAGAATTAAAAGTGGATTTTGAAGATGTGACTAAATTCTTGAAATTTCATGATAAATTGAACAGATGAAGAGTTGTTTCTTATGGATGAGCAAAGAAAGTGCTTTCTTGAGATGGGAGCTATTCCTGGTGAAGATACTGTGAAACACTGTGCAAATGACAACGAATCATGTGCAACATTCCATAAACTTAGTTGATAAAGCAGTGGCAGGATGGGAGAGATTACAATTTTGAAACAAGTTGTACTATGGGCTATGGGTAAAATGTTATCAAATAGCATCTCATATTATAGAGAAATCTTTGTAAAAGGAAGAATCTGTCGAAGGGACAAACTTCATTGTTGTCTTATTTTAGAAAATTCCCATAGCCACCCCAAACTTCAGCAGCCGCCACCATGATCAATCAGCATCCAGTATTAGAAATGTGGTAATGTTGTTTCTTGATGCTAGTGCCTGGGTAGTTTGTGAACATTCATCATTTGCGTATTTTTGGTATGCATATCACACTTCAGTACAAAGTTTATACTTAAAAAGCTTTATGGTATGGTGCCACTAATTTAATAAAAATACAAAACTTAACAGATTTACTTTTCCTGATTAGAAAGCACGAGTATAAAATCATGCATGCAGAGCTATCTTTTTTACCCAAGTTTCTTTAGCATGTTTTCCTCTGTATACTATAAGAAAGCAATGTGTATTTTCTGCTCATTCACTGGTTGATGTAGCTAGAGAATAATTACCTGCTTGGTTTACAGCAAGATTACCTATATGGTTGCTTTCTTAAATAAGTCTTCTTATAACCAGAGTAAACACTTTTAGAAATAATTCACTAATATTTTGATTATGCATAGAATCTGATTTTTTAAGTATAGTGGCTAATGTCTCAACCTATAGATTCTAAAGGCATAATTTATATATATGTATATATACACTTTTTATTATGATAATAATTTATATTATCTTTACTATAGACAAACTATAGGGATTCATTCTCTCTGATTTTCAACTTTTGTAGTTTAAAAGAGTTCTTCCAGGAGAGGGTTAGAAAACAATATGGTCACTCTATATGATATTGCATTTCATGAGAATGTTAATATGTCTTCTCATTTGTGTAAACTTGCTGAATCCAAATAGCTAGAAGAAATCTTTGAGTTATGAATCCTCTTTTAGTCACTAAAACGAAGACTGAAGGGATTTTCATGATTAATAACATAAATTTAATCTCATAAAGAATGAGAAGAAGAATAAAGAATGGTGTGGAACTATTGAATTGGATTTTATTTTAACTTTGTTTCCTGGAAAAAAAAACATAGTTATGAGCTGATTTCTTTTCTGTTACTTATGACTTATTTATAAGAGAACATTTCAATTGCTGAAAATGCTTTTTTGTTTTCAAAAAGTGAATCAGGTTCATGGCTATGTTGTGTGTGCTCTGGAAGAAATCGTCCATATTTAAAAGACCACCATTAAACAACTCAGTGCATGAAGGTCATTAGTTAAAATTTTGAGGTAGTTTTGTACAACTAACGCAGAGCTTGCCACATGTTATCCCCAAGGTAACAATAAATTTAGTATTACCTTTCAGACCATTGCCTAGGACTGAATTGCAAGGCATGTGAATGGCCGTACTTTCTCTCTCCAATCTTATTTCTTATGATCCAATAACTAGCAGCCTCTTCTTTTATTCTCTGATAACATGTTTGTTTATGTCTTTGTGACTGACTTTATGTAGTTCCCTCTTTCTTTTGCCTATTCAACTTCCACACCTCTTCCAAGTTCCAAATACAAAAATAATTCAGAAATATAATTTGTTCATCAGTTAGTAAGTCAGGGACCAAAGAAGAGAAACATGATTCTGGCATTTCCTGATATTTTGTGATGAATTCTAGACAAGTTTTCCTTTCCCTTTTTGACAATAAAATCACTAAATGGGCTGTTATAGTCAAATGTTCTGACATTTACTGAGTGCCTGCTATGTAACAGGTTCTGTGCTAGAACTTTAGACAGTTTAAGACAGTGTCATGGCCCTCTAAGAACTCAAAGTCTAGGAGACGATAAGCACAATATAAAAATGAATATAGGGTAGCACAGGAATATGAAGGAGACCTACAGTGCATCTTAGAAGGGTACAGGCGAACCTTACTAAATGCAGAGTACAAATGTCTTCATATAATAACTGAGAAAATGCCAGGAAGGATATGTTAATCAGTTTGATGAAAATAGTTCAGATTGTATATGAAACCAGCACATTATACTGCTTGATTGCACTATTGTACATAGCTATGATTTAATAATAAAGACAATTAAAAAAAAGGAATATGAAGGAGAGTCATCTCAACCTACTTTGCAGTAATAGAGGAGGAACTATTGTGGAAAGGCCTAGAGGAGGTGCCCATAAGTGGAGTCTTAAAGGATGAGTAGTAATGAGTAGTAGCCAAGTGAAGAGGAGGGTGGGAATTTCCCGAAGAAGAAATAGTATGAGCAAAGGCACAGAAGTGAGAAACAGCACATTTGTGCACACACAGGGAAAGATACACAAGCTTCAGAGTTTGAGTCAGAGAATGTCACTAGATGATATTAGAAAGATAGGTAGGAGCCAGGTAATAGAAACACATGCTTGGCAATGAAAATAATATCCCCCCAAACAAACAAGAAACAAGTATATTATCTCAAATCTATGCTAAATTTTATGCCTCAGATGCCCTAACTCTGAAAGATGTTAGAAATCGCTCTACTGTACAGCAGGGAAGGAAAGTTGCTGTTTATTCCCCTTATATGCTACCTACCTCTGCCTTGTGATCTCCATAATCTATTCCTAGGATTCCTGTTCTCTTTCTATTCCCTCAGTTACCAACTGTTTTCAGTACGCCTTGATGGGACCCTTTTATTTCTATTGGATTTTGATAGTGTGGTAAATGTTATTAGATTTGCTTTTCAGTTCCCCTTGTTTCTATATCTAAGACAGGCTAATAAGTCCTTTATCTTAAAGAAGGTCATACCAGTAGTATATAATACTAATAGACAGATACTGATGTGTTGACACTTCCCTACACACACACACAGTTGCACTGACATGTCAATCTTTGTTATGTTCAAGACAAAGTTAGATTAAATGTATTGATACTTTCTTCTTACTATCTTCCTATTTCCCTTGTAGACTTTCCTCTACCTTACCTGCCTAGATTCCACAGGGCATACTTATATTTCAAATAAAAAATTCTTCTCAGTTAGAGAGATAGGGTACAGAATTTGGCTATCTGCTTGTTCCTCTATGGGCACATATTTGTCTGTGTTTAAATCCTATGAGTTTTCTGATGTAACGGTACTATATTTGTAAATAGCAATATAATAATTATTTCCTCCTTGATTAACCTGACATGGTTCCTCATAGTTTTCTTTCCAGACCTTACCTTTCTTGTAGAATAGAGTCCTTTGTTTGAGCTAGAATTTCTCATAAACCTGCTCAATAATTTGTTTGTTTTGGCCTCTTTGAAATACTAAACAAAGCAATCCCTGTCAAAGGCAAAGCTGTCCTGAAGGCTGACAAAAGTGCCTGAGACATAGGCTCAAAGTTGCTCTTTTCAGGCATAGCCAGCTGGGTAACCTTATCTCAGCTGGCTACTTTTCAAGGTGCCCAATTCAGGGGCTTTTCCTCTGGAAGCAGCATTTATCGCAGGGGATCAAGTGCTTTGTAGTTAAGAGCATAACTTTGGGAAATACAAGGGCTTAAGGCAGTATGGTCCATTCAGGAGAAGCCTGGGGAGCAGAACACTGTGCCCCTCCTCCTCCAGCACCAGGGAAACCAGCACTTGGCCCCAGGACAGAGACCAGACTTAGAGGCGAGATTAGGAGGAAGCTGGGAACCCAGGAAAGGAGGCGAGATTGCAAAGGCACCTGCAAGGCTCTGAGTCAAAGGCTGTCAGTCATCTCTGCTCAGGCTGTTCTGCTATCCCGCAGCCCAACCCTTTCCCGGGGCCGGGACAGGGGATTGCTACATGTAGGCTTACCCAGGGGAAAAACCAGAGTCTCACTTTGGTCTCTTCCGGTATTTGACACGACTGGGTGCCCAGGAGGGGGAGGAGAGAGCTTCCCTTCATAAATGGTCCCACCCCTGGGCAAGGTGGCTCATTCTGGCAGGTAAGAACAGAGGAGTGTGCACCTGCCACCAGTCAAGCTTAGCCAGACTTCCAGAAGAGGCAAGGCGGATCAAGCGAGGGAGTGAGTGAACCATGGACAAGTTGAAATGCCCGAGCTTCTTCAGGTGCAGGGGGAATGAGGTAGGGGTCTGGGAACTGTGGGAGGTGAGGAGGGCCTGAGAAGGGAAAACTTAATTGGGGGGATGTATCTGTTTTTGCTCTTTGTGGCTGTTCCTTGTTTTGCACATTTCTTTTCAACTATCTTCTGATGTGCCTGAGATGCCCCCACAGAGTACAGAATAAAAAAAAGAGAAGAGTGCTTATTCCAGTAGCTGGAAAACATAGGGCAAGACCACCTTATTCTCTGCCTTGGGAGTACCCACAAAATCCTATTCTCTTTCCCTCTCCAGACTATGTCCATATGCTGGAGGGAAGTGAAATAGCACAGGTGCTTGTCTGACCTGAGCAACTCTTCATACCCAGGAGCTGCTAACAGTTTGGAAGAAAACCCCTGCTCCTCCCTCACCCAAAAGTAGCAAGAGAACTGCTCCACCTGGTGGGAAGGAGAACTTGTCTCTGCATCTTATTCTGTGGCTTTTAGAAAAGCACTGATTTTACTCTCCAAGACAGAGAAGTTAAACTTCCCTTAACTCAAAACATCCCAAACGATCACCCCATGAGATAATTCTATGAATTCTTTCTTTTTTGAAAAAAAGAAAAAACATTTGATTTTTCTTCTTGACGATCTGTTATAATCTCCAAAGTATTAACTTTAACACTAACTAATCATTTAGATTTTTACATTTAAAAGCTAATTTGTCCACTTGCATTTGCCCTTTAAGCTGGTGCAACATTTAACGTTTACACTAAAATGTGGATGATCTCCTTTGGAGGAGTAGTAAAAATATATACACACAGAACTTTTCTCATTCAAATATTATAAATAAAGTAAAAGTAGCTATCATCAGAAATCTCTCTAACTTTAGAAAGAATTCCTTTGGGCCATTATTTTCAAAGTCTCTCCCTCTTCTGTTACTCTGTGGATTTGTGAAATTAGGCTTCTGTGGCATTTGTAATAGGTGAAAGACAAGATGTTGACATTTTCTCTTTCTCAGAAAGTGACGGCTTCATCAGAGAACTTCCATGTTGGTGAAAATGATGAGAATCAGGATCGTGGTAACTGGTCCAAAAAATCAGATTATCTTCTATCTATGGTTGGATATGCAGTGGGATTGGGAAATGTGTGGAGATTTCCATATCTGACTTACAACAATGGCGGAGGTATTCTCATCTCTCTCTTTTTCTCTCTAGTTCTAAGTGGGGTGTTGTATGGCTCTTGAGGGTATTTTAAGAGCTTAAGAAAGGTTTATGATAGTTTTGGTTAGTGGGAGGATGGTAAAAAAGAATATTGCATTTATTATTAGTCTGGGCTACTAGTTCAAGTAAGAAAGATAGTTTCTAACTCAGATAGTTTCATACTCAGATATGAACTTGATAAAAGTTTCATATTCAGCACTTGTTAGCTTCTGATGTTAAATCCCCTGTAATCTTCAACTATAACTTATTCTGCCTAATTTGTGCGTATTCCTGTGATAGTGTCAGACTCAAGTTGTGTTTTGCTTAATTTATTGCTGAATCTAAGAAAAAAGCAGGGGAATCTAGTTCTTTTGTAAAGCTCAAATAACTTGTTTGCTTAACTATAATAAGGCATTACATTTTGGTGACTTAAGTATGGAAAGAGATAATTTAAAAGTTTAGTATTTTAAGCCACAATATGTGTTTATATGTATTCCAAATTTGATTGACCATGTAGAAGATCCTCCTGAAATGCAATTGTTTAGTTCAAGGCTAGATGTTTTATTTCCATAAAGAAGTACTGTTTATACCTGTAGATCATTGAAGTAGATTCAATTAGAAGAAGGAGGAAAAAATAACTCTGAGGTGACACACAAAGGGACACAGAATGAATTACCCAATTCTCTGGCAGTATCAAAACAACTTTTCACTTACCCCATATTTTATTTACTTGTAATTACATGTTCTATTAGAAGCATAGAAGTGACATGCCTGTATATTTCATAACTATACCAGTACCAGTAGGTACCAGTGAAACTGTGCCACTCTAATTATTTTTCCTGGTACAATAGGATGTTGTGTAGTGGTATTTTAATTTTATGTTTCTTATTAATTGGTTGCATTAAAACATTCACAGTGGTCTTCAGAGACATAAGAAAGGAGCTATGTTTATTAAACATTTTAAGTGTTGAAAGCATAAATTCCACATCTAAAACTCAAGTTGTTAAGTCATGAATTTTGTATAAGTGTTAACTGGAAAATGTGTCAGAGATCATCTTCTTTGTGGTGTCTGTCTCCTAAGGTCCAGTGTCATGAAGAAAAGCCTTCAGGTTCTTTTCAAGTCTTTTGTACTCATGTCTATAAAAAGAAACTCCCTCGTATACAATTTCTGAACTTACGTATGACTTGTGTACGATTGTCATACATTTCCAAGAATTATATTAAACTAATTTTAATAGAGAACTATAAAATACCATTAAAAATTAATATTATTTATGGTATGCTATTGTCTTTTTCAAAAACTTTCTCTAAAAGTTAATATGTTCTATTGGCGCTCAGTTTTTAGAGATCACATCAATTGCGTAGTGGATGACCTAGGTGCTCACAGTTGCTTCTTCATCCCAGGCTAGAAGAACATGAAATTCAAATTTGTCAAATGTTAGTAGATCAGGTTTAAAAATATAGTCATATTTGAAAAACTATTGTTAAAATCTGGAAACACTTTTATTTGTAGGTTCCTCTTAACTATTTATGAAAGAGAAGTGTGATAGCATTTTAATGTCTAACAGTATTAACAATTTGAGGCCACTATATGAACAATATATCAATCATTTTTAATAATGAAATAATATAATGGGTGAAAACCTGAAGAAAATAATCTCTTTCTCCTGAAAATACCTGTCCATATGAGATTGACAAAATTTTAATATTGTAGAATATTGAAGAATATTTTGTATTATTTTTCTTCATATTTATCATTAGTAGAACATAAACTTCTATTAGTCATAGTAATGATGGTATGTGTATTGCAACAGTTATACTAACATATCTGTCCTTATAGTCTAGTGACTTCCAGGATTAACATCAAAGTCTGGTCACTTAAGTATGGGTACATAATAAGTACTTTTTATTGTCTCATTTTTAGTAGAATATATTTTGTAGGTTTGGAAAAATAGAATTCCTATATATGATGTTGTAGTATCATAATGTAAAAAATACATGAGGAAAAACTGTAGCATGGGTAAATGAAATGTACATACTCTAAAATCTAATTTTTGTCCACTAATCCCCACATTTCTTTTATTAAACTTTCCCAAGACTTTTAGAATATTTAATAAGTTTAATATTTTGCCCATGCTTCAACATATAATTTGATAAAAGTTCTAATGAGCAATATTATGCTTCAAAGGTGGGAAAAAATGAAAAAAGTTTATAAATGGGTAGTCTGAATAACATGAGTGAACTATTCCGCATGAATTTAAAAGTTAACTATGAGTATGTCTCAAAAATTCAGAGTTTCCTAACAAAACCAATAACTTATTAATATTGAGTAAAGAGCCTTGTGATAATTTGAGAATAATAAGGTTCACAATAATTTGTAATCTGAAACACATTTAGCTTTGGTACCCTAAATCTTAAAAATACACTATTTATTTTTAAAGAAGAAAGATGGAAAACTAACCATTTTGCCAAGTGTTTTCACATAAGACCTGTATTTGAACCCTTACCACAAACTGAGTTGGTATTATTCTTTCCTTTTATGTGGATCCCCAGGTTCAGAGGCTAGGTAAATTGCCATAAGCCACGTAACTGGTAAATGACAGAGCAGGGATTTTAACCTAAATTCATCTGGCTCCTAAGCCTGTTATCGTTCAGTTCTTCAGGCTCCCTTTGTATAAACTATTGTTTTTAATAATCAGAACAACTTTGTTAGGTGATACTAGCAACCCCATTTCATAGATAAGAATTCCAAGGTTCAAAGAATAAACTACTTTTTCAGAGAAAGTAATTTTAGGTCCAAACCCTGTATCTGATTCCACAATTTCAGGATGCTATTAAATGTTATGTTTGTTGTCAAAGTGTCTTCAGGGTTTTGAGACATAGTAGTGATTTGGTTCTTTTTTGCCTTTCCTAGGGGCCTTCTTGATACCTTATGCAGTTATGCTAGCATTGGCTGGTTTACCTTTGTTCTTCTTAGAGTGTTCACTGGGACAATTTGCTAGCCTAGGTCCAGTTTCAGTTTGGAGAATTCTTCCATTGTTTCAAGGTTGGTATTAAAGTGTTTTCTTCATCATATTTATTGGCCTACTTTTCATGTAGTTATCTTCGCTATGAGGAAGAAAAACGGGCTTAAAATACTGACATACTAAGGCAAAGAAGCAAACATTGTTCTTTTTCTGTATAGTCTGAGATGTAGAATTTCAAATGTTAATTTTCTGTATAGTCTGAGATATAGAATTTCAAATGTTAATTTTTATTTCTGCAGTTGTAAGAAGGTATGGAAAGGACACTAAAGACAGTTCTTAGGGTGTCACTATTTTCCTATTTTTACTTTTTGAATTCTTTCGGCACATAGTGCTGTTGTGCATTAATTTCAAGGGTTTGCCTTTTTCTCTACTTCACATCCAGTCTTTGAATTATGGCCTTTGCACCTCTTTTACAATGCCTCATTTAGAAAAGTTGAAGGGCAGGCCACTATTTTTTCTTGGATTCTCCTAATAAGATTAGGATACTGGTAAAGCTATAAAATGCCTTGACTGTTCTTAAACATCAAGTTGTCTTTTGTCCTTGAAGATTAGATATAATTTTGTATGTGTTAGCTGCTGAAAACTATTTGTAAAAGCTTCATTGCAGCATCAAAATAAAATTCATAAAGAGATGAATAGAATGCTTGTTCTGGAAGATTGGAGGAGTTACCACAAAAGGTAGTCTTAAGCATAACACTTATATTCAGCATGCTAAACTGCATTTTGAAAATACTGGGTTAAAGAAACTTGGGAAGTTTAAATTAGGATTGTTACTGAATTATTGACTTTTTTTCTTTTTACACATACTTACAGAAAAATTTCACATTCTTCTTTTAGGTCATTATTTTAGAGGCTTTCGTTTTCTAATTCTCAAAATGTTGATTTATAGATTAAGATGTAACTGTTGGTCAGTGAGTCAATAGTATATGAGTTTTGAATTTTTTTGTTTAAATAATGTCTACTCTGCCTACTCTGACAAGAATTTGCAGATTTAATAAGAAAGAGTAGTGGATGTAGGTTTTTCTGAATATAATTTTGATGGGATTAATGAAAGTCTCTGCCTTTGCCTTTAATACCTTTTCTACCTGGCAGAAAAGTTACCTTTGAAAGCCAATTCATCAAAATAATTTTATATTTGGAAGAAATCTGCCTAGATAGTATCAACCCCAACTTTCCCGGGGAAAAAGGGGAAAAATAATTATTTGAAAATCTTTTCATTTTAAAATAGATTTTTTTTTTTAGAAATTAAGATGCAGCCTTTACATGAATTGGCAAAAGATATTTCACTTGAGTTTATTTTTCATTTTAATTATTCTCTTTTCTAGGCGTTGGAATTACGATGGTCCTGATATCCATTTTTGTGACAATCTATTATAATGTCATAATTGCCTATAGTCTTTACTACATGTTTGCTTCTTTTCAAAGTGAACTACCATGGAAAAATTGTTCTTCTTGGTCTGATAAAAACTGTAGCAGATCGCCTATAGGTAAAAATCATTGATTTAATTTTTTAAATATTGTCAATGCCACATCATCTTTTATGTTTTCTGAGTAAGCATAAAGGATTAAATCATTTTCTAATAAATTTAGGCATAATTTTAAGTGATCTATAGGTCATTGATAAAAGCAGAATGTAGCATGTATAGTCTGAAAATTAATTAATACAGAGTGTTAATCTCTGAGAGTGGGAAGGAAGGATAAATCATGACTAGGAGTTTTTCTTGTAGGCCTAAGTCCTAGGCAGGAATCAAAGAAGAAAATGGAAAAGTAATAAATAGAGAAAAGTGCTAACCATGATAGTAGTGTGTGCATCAGGAAACAGTGGATGTTAGTCTATATCATATGTTGCTAATTTTTGGGATAATATAACATCAATATTGTAGACTATTACCACTGTGATTACTTATCCCTATCAGAGGATAAAATTATAAATATTTAATCCTTCTGAGAAATTTAAAGGTATCCATATACTAGAAGTTCCTCAGAGCATTAATTTCTAAATGAAACAATAGTTAATTCATAGCTGTTATTACTATAAATATAATCACAGTTAAAAGGGGTAGATTTTTATACTCTCAGCTTAGTAGAAAAGATTTAATAGACTGAACATACAGGGCTTATTCCATTCATAAGATTTCTATTTCACTTTCACCAAGTAACAATTTAGATGGCAGTTTGACTATTTTACCATTTACCATGCTTTTTTTCTAGGAAAGTAATCTTCTAAAACTAAGTACATATCTGTGTCTGTATTTTTTAAATCATTTTTAGTAACTCACTGTAATGTGAGTACAGTATATGGAGAGATCCAAATGAATAAAAGCTGGATAGACAGCAACAATCTTACCTGTATCAGTGGCAGTGAAGTTTATCATGCAGGACAGCTTCCCAGTGAACAATATTGGAAGTAAGTATACTAGATGATTTGCTTCTAAGTAAGATGTTATTAAAATGTTCTCATAAACAGCAATAAAATATCACTAGACCTCTTTGTTAATTCACAAATATAGTAGAAAAGGAGGAATCATAGCAAATTATATTTCATTTTAATTAAATGCTTAACTGTCCTAGGTAAATAGTAGTTAAGTGCAAAATTAGCTCATAGTCAACACTTTACCTTTTATAAATTAGTTATTAAATGGGCGTAACACTGTCAGTAATGATTCATGTTGTACGTACTTGCTATAAGTTAGAGAACTGCTTTGAAGAAAAAAAATCTCCAGATCTGAAAGTATAATGAACAAGTTCTAATGATAAACAGTTGAGTGATGAGTAATATTTGGGTCAAAATTGTCTTTAAAAGTTGTAATTCCTCATCAGTTTGGCCTACAATTATCATTGTATGGTAAAAATAGATATTTGGGGTTTTATTTACTTTTAACCATTTTAAATGTATGCTCTTTACTCTACTTACTCTATGCCATTATCTAACATTCTTGACTATATTACTGAATGAGCTGTTCCTCATCTGCAACTTAATGCCCTTTGTGAATCTTTTAAACATTAGTTCTTGGAATGTTCCCCCACATCAATCTTACAAGTAAAGATACTAGATCCATGCATGTCCCTACAGTAAAACTCAGAATTATATAGAAAGCCTCTAAAAAGGCATGAATAATGAGACCATTTGGGTTTGATGAGATCTATAAGTATGGGATAGGGAAATATTAAATACAATTGTAAATATTTTCTTCATCATTTTAATTTTACAAAAATATTATAATGATTAAAATGAAAGACTTTAATATTAGATTAATTTGTTTACATAAAGAAGCTTGAAATGTTAGGGAAAGATCATAGCTAAAGCAATCAGTAGGTCTTTTATTCTAGGGTTTGGAACTTTGGATTGGCTGCCCTTAATTCTGAAATTCAGAGATGGGCTGCTTAGTAAATTGTTTCCCCCTTCATATAATAGTATCTATCAATAACAGAGTCATAAGGCATTGATGTCTCAGTAGGATACAATACTCATGAAACTTCTCCCTGGAAGAAAAATATCACAAAATTCAATATATATTTTTTAAGACAAGTGATTATGTATTCATTAAAGGGCTTATGTGTTTCAGTAAAGTGGCACTTCAACGGTCAAGTGGAATGGATGAGACTGGAGTAATTGTGTGGTATTTAGCACTTTGTCTTCTTCTTGCTTGGCTCATAGTTGGAGCAGCACTATTTAAAGGAATCAAGTCTTCTGGCAAGGTAATTTGGAAAACACATTAGATAGTTATGTAGCTACTTTCCAAGTTCACTGTAGTTCAATGTCAAGCATTATCAAACATGTTTTTGTTATAATGGGAGTGATATAAATGTATCAAAAGCTTTGTAAGCAGGCGTCCCAGCTCTAAGTAAATATAAAGATCACTAATATTGTTAAAAGAAAAACAAACAAAAATTAGTATTTGAGTTGTTCATTTACTCAAAACTTGGACCTTTCTAGTTGATATAGCATTCTGAGGATTCAGGATATATATATATATATTTTGTCCCAGTACATTAATAAGCATCTTGAACGGAATTATGTATTTCCATGTTTGGTGTGGAAATTCTAGAGCCATGCTATGTAGAGTAATAGTATATAGAACTCCCCTACTTGGAGAGAGAAACAACTATATGAGTATATATATATATATATATATATATATATATATACTATGCAGTCATTTCTTAAGTTGCCAAAATTGATTCAGAACCATCTCTCTAAGTAAAGGGGCCTCTTCTGGAAATCATTCTGTTATATTTTCCCAATTCATTGTTGAATTCTTAAAATTTTCAGTGAACAAAATGCCAATTCAAAGTTGAAACAAAATTTTCTCTGTGAGCAGTTTCACAGTACCCAGAAAAATAATGCTTATGTGTTTTGAAAAAGTTGACTGAAATTTCCTTAAAGGTGGAGAATAGGAATAACTGTAGTCTTATTTTTGTATTCCTAGTACAACATCCAACATGTTCAGTTAACATTAAGTTGTAATGAGATGTGCTATTATATCACAAACATATCATGAATAGCACAAGTCCATTGGAAACTTTCCAATATGTTTTGAAACTCTTGGTTCCTTTTTGACATTAATATTGAAAAATGTCTATTAAATGCCATTTACCCAAGTAATTCATTTTCTTTGGTCTCTGGATGACTTGTTTAAATCATCTTCTTGGGCATAGTATCAAACATAGGACACATATGGATCAAACAAGTCATCCACATTAATGGAAAGCCAGCATCAAAGGCAATCTGCTCATATGGAACTACGAGCAGATAACAAGTCTTATGTTTAGGAAAGCATTCCATCTATATTCCAAGTAACCACTGCTGATATATTGTTCATTTACAACGTGAACCTGGGAAATATTACTTTATACATCAAAATTCAAGATGCTAATGACCTTATGAAATCTTCAGTACTTTATTTTACTAATCTCAATTTCCTAATAATTTTGCCTTTTGCTGTTATCCATGATGACATATATCACGATTAAAAAATAACTTACCAATTTTTAATTGTTTATTTTTATAGGTGGTATATTTTACAGCTCTTTTCCCCTATGTGGTTCTACTCATCCTATTAATACGAGGTGCAACTCTAGAAGGTGCATCAAAAGGCATTTCATACTACATTGGAGCACAGTCAAATTTTACAAAACTTAGGGAAGCCGAGGTAAGACTTAATTTGGATTTCAAATTATCTAAAGAGGTAAACCTTAAAAGGAAATACCAAAATTCTTTGGTTCTAGATTAGTGTCATTAATATTGTAGCTTACAAAAGAATATGTAGTTAAATTTATTGGAGTTTCTATCCACTAGGATGTTAGATTTAACTATTTAACATGACATTAATGCTTTCTTACTGGAAGTAAGATAATTTTGGATAATATTTTAAAAGTTATTTTATTCATATACATAACTGATTCTATTTGACCAGAAGGATTGCGGCTTATTACTCTGTTAAAGAATATTTCATGCATAAATACTAGCAAATTGATGATGAGGACTATGTAATTTATTCAATAAACTCATAATTGCTTTAAAGATTACCATTGGAAGTTTGATGGTCTAATATGCATGTTAAATGTCTTGAACAATTATCATCTCAAAAATATTATCAAATTTTGCTTAATGGAATATAAAGTTAAAACATAAATTTGATATGGATTAAGCATTCCATAAACTAAACTATTACTTCTAGGAGAAACCTAAACATATGTCATGAACATGAATTTAGTAGCTCTCTTTTAACTTTAGTCATATCTCCAGATAAATTATCATGAGTATCATGGGTAAACAAAATAATTTACAATTTTGACTGCAAAGAGCATTAACACTAAGTGTACTCCTGATACTATGCTTCCATTGATATGGCCTAAGAATCTTTTTACTTCTTAAGTACTCATGTAACATTCTTCATATATATTAAGGTTCTGATCAGCTAAAAGCCTATAATTATATGTTGAAATTTAAGAATCATTATTACCTGGCTCACTAGTAGTCCTCTTCAAAATGAATACTAGTTTAGTCTGTTACATTATTCTTCATGTAGCTCATGTCTTTTGTGTCAGTCTCCCATTGGGATGAGGTATTCTGTGGTCCACCCACCCCCGCCTCCCAGAATGCTAGGATTACAGGTGTGTACCACTGTCCCCAGCCTTGATGGAAGTTTTTTTAAAGAATAATTTGGCAAGATTTAGTAAAAGAGAGGGTACATTAATTCTCTGACATACCAATTTCACAGCTATATATGAGGAAAAATAAACAAGAATGTTCATAGCTCAATAAAAGCAACAGAATGAATGAGCTAAAGGTCCATTAGCAGGAGAAAGGATAAATTGTGATATACACAGTAGGACAATACAGAAGTGGAAAAGAGTCATTAAACTACATTTTTAATTGAATCGCTTGAATTGCTTATATTCTTCCAGTTTAAACTATAAAATTTAAATTTTATATGGTTCAACTTGGTAATGGGTAAATCTCATAATACTGAATAAAAAAGGGCAAGTTGTATATTGTTTACATGTGTTAAGATAACTTTTCTATACATAAATCCCCAAACATGCAAAGCTAAATATAAAGAAGAAAGAAATCAGGAACATGAAAATCAGGATAGCAGTTACCACTGAGGGCTGGAATGATAATACGAATAGGAAGGGACACAAAATGGCTTTAAAAGACTGGTAACATTTTATTTCCTAAGCTAGGTAATGGGCACATGGGTGTTCATTTCATTGTTATTTATAATATATATTCAAATGTGTATGTGAAATATTTATACAAATGAAAAATGAGTATATTTTCAAATATTAAATTATTTTCTCTTCCAGGTGTGGAAAGATGCTGCTACTCAAATATTTTACTCCCTTTCAGTGGCTTGGGGTGGCTTAGTTGCTCTGTCATCTTACAATAAGTTCAATAACAACTGCTACTCTGATGCCATTGTAGTTTGTTTGACAAATTGTCTCACGAGTGTGTTTGCTGGATTTGCTATTTTTTCTATATTGGGACACATGGCTCATATATCTGGAAAGGAAGTTTCTCAAGTTGTAAAATCAGGTATATCATGTTATATATTACTGACTTTGATTAATTAAATGTAGCTGACTTTTGAAACTCTAATATAGTTTCTAGCAATTTCCTGAAAACAATAATGATTTGTATGGTATTACATTTTCTTTCTCATTTCATCTTATGTAATTTGGTTGTCTTAATGATATAATAACTATTAGGTGCTCTGGGTAAACAAGAATGTATTAGAAAATAATTTCTTAAGAAGATAATATGATCTAGATTTTGTTCAGTCCTCAATACAAACCATTTTGGCACAATTACAAATTTCAGGCATCATGCAACTCGTTTCCATGCATCATAAGAGAAAAAAATGTATATACAAGTCCTTCTATATATACACATAGCATTGGTTCAGATTTTGTAAAACACACCATTATCAGCTTGGCATCCATAGCACAGTGGTTAGGGCTCCAGCCATATACACTGAGGCTGGAGGGTTTGAACCCAGCCTGTGCCACCTAAACAATGATGACAACTGCAACAAAAAATAACCTGGCATTGTGGTGGGTGCCTGTAGTCCCCGCTACTTGGGAGTCTGAGGCAAGAGAATCACTTGAGCCCAGGAGTTTGAGGTTGCTGTGGCTGTGACTCCACAGCACTCTGCCAAGGGTGACAAAGTGAGACTCTGTCTCCAAAAAAAAAAAAAAGAAAAGAAAAGAAAAGAAAAGAAAAAGAAAAAGAAAAAGAAAAAGAAAAAGAAAAAGAAAAAGAAAAACACCAATATCATATAGATAGAGAATCAAGTAACTTTGAATGTCCAGCTGTGTCCAGCTTTAAGGAATATGATTAAAAAATTTCCTAACTTCAAAGCCATTAAGTAGGAATGCTTAATTATCTGGTTAGAGATTCTTAGAAAAGAATCTTTAAGTAGGAATGCATTAAAATTTTATTTATATTAAGTATCATTTGATAGACTGAATGATAACACAACGTCAGAAGTAGAAGTGACCCTGTGGTTATCCAGTGCCTAATACCTCATTTACAAGTGTAGACTAATGCACAGAAATGTTAATGTGTACACTAAGTCTTGCAAAAGGACAAATATTTAGGAAGTGATGAAGCCTAGACTAGAAGCTAATTTTTCATGAATCCTAGGTCAGTCTTATGAGAGGTTAGAGAAATGTAAAAATACTTAAATATGAGGATCATATGATAGAGTTGGGAAAAAATGAACAAGTTCTAAAGGCAACATCAAACAGAAAACAAAATTTAATTTTTATTTCATCATATACAATTTTGCATATATCTATATATTGATTAAAGTGTCACTACTTTTAGAGATTCTAGAAAATCTCTAATTAGTTCCACAAATGTATCTTTTTGATAGTGTAATTTTTATATAATTTCTAGGTTGAGATAATGCAACCTAATTTAGGTTTCTGGAGTTTAAGACAGTTGTTCTTCATCAATCTTAAAAAAATTACTCCAGTCAAAAAAAGCCATTAAGAGAGTTAGAATTTCTTTTTTTTTTTATAATTTTATTGAATCATAATTCTGTACATTGGTGCAATCATAGGGCACGATTCATATACATTCAGAAATGTATTGATCGTACTGTTACAGTTAGCCTTCGTGGCATTTTCTTGATCACTATATAAAGACATTGATACTCTACATTTAATAAGTTTCCCCAGTACCCTGCTAAGATGCACCGTAGGTGTGATCCCACCAATTGCCCTCCCTCCACCCATACTCCCCCCACCCC
>CAUYON010168584.1:0-14929 GCA_963573935.1 Arctocebus calabarensis
AGTCAGTAGCTTTTATATACACCAACAATAGTCAAGCTGAAAAAACAATCAAGGACTCTTCCTTTTACAATAGTGCCAAAGAAGATGAAATACTTGGGAATTTACCTAACAAGGGATGTGAAAGACCTCTATAAGGAGAAATATGAAACTTTGAGAAAAGAAATAGCTGAAGATGTTAACAAACGGAAAAACATACCATGCACATGGCAGGGAAGAATCAACATTGTTAAAATGTCCATACTACCCAAAGCAATCTACAGATTTAATGCAATCCCTATTAAAGGACCATTGTCATACTTTAAAGAACTTGACAAAGTAATACTTTGTTTTATATGGAACCAGAAAAAACCTTGAATGGCAAATACATGACTCAGAAATAAGAACAAATCAGGAGGTATCACATTATCTGACTTCAGGCTATACTGTAAATGTATAGTGATCAAAACAGCATGGTACTGGAACAAAAACAGACTAGTTGATTTATAGAACAGAATAGCGAACCAAGAGATGAACCCAGCTACTTACCACCATTTGATCTTTGACAAGCCTATCAAAATATTCAGTGGGGGAAAGACTCCCTATTTAACAAATGGTGCTGAGTGAACTGGCAGCAACCTGTAGAAGATTGAAACTGGACCTCCACCTTTCACCATTAACAAAAATTGATTCTCACTGGATAAAAGATTTAAATTGAAGACATGAAACTATAATAACACTATAAGAGAGTGCAGGGAAAGCACTTAAAAAAATTGGCCTGGGAGAATATTTTATGAGGAGGAGCCCCCCTCCCCGGGCAATTGAAGCAACACCAAAAATACATTACTGGGATCTGATCAAACTAAAAAGTTTTTGCACAATCAAGAGTACAGTAAATGAAGCAAACAGACAACCTTCAGAATGGGAGAAGGTTTTTGCAGGTTATGCTTCTGACAAAGGTCTCATAACTAGAATCTACAGAGAACTCAAGCTAATCAATAAGAAAAGAATAAATAGGCTCAGTGCCTGTGGCTCAAGCGGCTAAGGCGCCAGCCATGTACACCTGAGCTAGCGGGTTTGAATCCAGCCTGGGCCTGCCAAACAAAACAACAACAACAACAAAAATGGCTGGGCGTTGTGGCAGGCGCCTGTAATCCCAGCTACTTGGGAGGTGGAGGCAGGAGACTTGCTTGAGCCCAGGAATTGGGGGTTGCTGTGAGCTGTGATGCCACAGCACTCTATCCAGGGTGACAGCTTGAAGCTCTGTCTCAAAAAAAAAAAAGAAAGAAAAGAATAAATAACCCTATTTTTATGTGGGCAAGAGACTTGAACACACTTTTCTGATGAAGACAGGCACACGGCCTACAAAACACATGAAAAAATGCTCATCGTCCTTAATCATCAGTGAAATGCAAATCAAAACTACTTTAAGGTAACATCTAACTCCAGTAAGATTAGCCCACATCACAAAACCCCCAAACTATGGATGTTGGTGAGGATGTGGACAAAAGACAACGCTTCTACACTGCTGGTGGGAATGCCAGCTAATACCACCTTTTTGGAAAGAAGTTTGGAGAACACTCAAGGAACTAAAAGTAGACCTACTGTTTGATCCTGCAATTTCTCTACTAGGTATATACCCAGATGATCGAAAATAATTTCACAAGACATTTGCATCAGAATGTTTATTGCAGCCCAAGGGCCCATTGACCATTCTCAGGTTTCTCTTCAGATCGCATAAATCTTTTGCCTTTTACCAAGGGCCCATTGACCCATGAATGGATTAACAAATTGTGGTACATGTACACCAGGGAATACTATGCAGCCATTAAAAAAGGAGACTTCACATCTTTTATGTTTACCTGGATGGAGCTGGAACATATTCTTCTTAGTAAAGTATCTCAAGAATGGATATAAAGTATCCATTGTACTCAATACTACTTTGAAATCAATATATAACCACCGACACACTCATTTGAATGGCAAAACATAACTGTAGTCCAGAAAGAAGAAGAGAAGAGGAGAGGGAGGGGATGGGAGGGGAGATATGGGAGGAGAGAGGGTATTCGGGGAGGAAACTCACCTAATGTGCATGATGCGATGGTATATTTCAAAATTATTAAGAAATGAGTATAATCGTGATGGATGTGTTACTTAGTTCAAAGTAAGCATTTCACATTGTATATTGAAGAGTACCCTGAACCCCACAAATGCATCAATGTACAAAGTTATGATTTAATAAAAAACAATTAAAAAAAGGTAAAAGAAATAATTGATTATTTAACTGTAATTACATTGAATCTTTCAGCAATTGCTATGTTACAAAACTTCAAATAAATGTAAACGTGTTGGGCTTAATTACTAGAGTACCAAAGAGACATTATTGTTTTTTTTTCTTTTTGTTCTTTTCTTTTTTTAATTGTTGGGGATTCATTGAGAGTACAAGAAACCAGGTTACACTGATTGCATTTGTTAGGTAAAGTCCCTCCATTATTTGTTTTTTAAAAGTCAACATTTGTTAATTATGAGAGTTACATATAAAAGTTTGTTGAATTATTTTTAGTGTACACATATATATAACATTTATCCATTCTTTAAAAGTTAAAAAAAAAAGTGATTTTAATATACTTTCATCTACCAGGTGTCCTAGGTATAAAACCTCTGAGCAAAGATGCTCCAATATTCAGAGTAAACCAAAAAGTAAATTACTTAAAAAGTAATTTTTTCCCTAGAAAAACCTAAAGAGATATTAGGAATTAATGCAATTTCCTTCCAAATAATCTTTTTTTTTTATTGAGACAGAGCCTCAAGCTGTCACCCTGGGTAGAGTGCTGTTGCATCATAGCTCACAGCAACCTCCAATTCCTGGGCTCAAGCAAGTCTCTTGCCTCCGCCTCCCAAGTAGCTGGGACTACAGGCGCCCGCCACAACGCCTGGCCATTTTTTGGTTGCAGCCGTCATTGTTGTTTTGTTTGGCGGGCCCGGGGGTTGGATTCGAACCCGCCAGCTCAGGTGTACGTGGCTGGCGCCTTAGCCCGCTGAGCCACAGGCGCCGAGCCTCATGTTTCTTTTTTACAGTGCCAAAGTAGGCATACAGAAAACAGTTGGCTGACAATGAATGGGAATCCCCTAAAACCGTACGTCCTAGATAGTTGGAAAAGCAACACTCCTCATACACAATAAGAACATTACAAAGAAATCATTCAATATGCAGTATATTTTCTGAGCATCTTTTATGTGCTCTAAAGTATCTTATTGAAGCTTGCTAATATGAGTATTCAATCACTGTGGTACACATAGTAAAAATGTTAAAAACTGTATTCCTGGCTGGGTGTGGAGGCTCACACCTGTAATTTCTAGCACTCTCAGAGGCCGAGTTGGAGGAACTGCTTCAGATCAGAAGTTCG
This sequence comes from Arctocebus calabarensis, assembly GCA_963573935.1. Lineage (NCBI taxonomy): Eukaryota > Metazoa > Chordata > Mammalia > Primates > Lorisidae > Arctocebus > Arctocebus calabarensis. The sequence continues at coordinate 3,384 of CAUYON010168584.1, forward strand.
AGACCAGCCTGAGCAAGAGCGAGACCCTGTCTCTACTAAAAAATAGAAAGTTACTAGGGAGGCTGAGGCAAGAGAATCTCTTGAGCCCAAGAGTTTGGGGTTGCTATGAGCTATGATGATGCCATAGCACCCTACCCAGGGTGACAGAGTTCAACTCTGTCTCAAAAATTAACAACAACAAAAAAATGTACTCCTTCCAGGGTGACAGCTTGAGGCTCTGTCTCAAAAAAAAAAAAAATGTACTTCTAAATTTTTTTTTATAATTTCCAATAAGAATGCTGTTTGAATTTTAAAGACCTAAGATAGGTTGCTATGAGCTGTGTGACACCACGGCACTCTACTGAGGGCAATAAAGTGAGACTCTGTCTCTCCAAAATAATAATAATAATAATAATAAAAAAAAAAGACCTAAGATAATTCATGTTTAGGGAGAAGAGGCAGAAGAAGTATGATTAAATTTTATTTAAATCAACTGAATCCACCCATCTGGGTGCTATATGTTACATTGTTCTCTCTCTCACATTTCTGAATTCAAACAAAATATTTTATCTGGGATGTAAAAGATTTGAGTTTTAAAGAATATGTTTGTTTCCTGAGCCATTCTGCAGAAATCTACACAATGTAATGTACACTTAAAGGCAGCGGCATCTCTCTGTGCCTGAAAACTAAGGAAAAAAATAAACACAGGCAGCAGCATAAAAACAAACAGCAGTGTAGAATACATTTGAACACAGTGAAACATCCACCACTGGACACTCTTCACACACCCTAACAACTTTGGTATTCATGCTATCAGGGATCTGAGATTTTTTTCAACTTACTATTTTCCTCTCTCTTGCCTTAGATTGACACTTTTATATTTTTGTGTGTGAAATAGGCTATTGATTTATACTACCAATATAAATTGTACACCAGCTGGTACAGAGATTATGGACACAGGGATACAAGAGGTTTTGAATATGGTCTGCAGTCATCTCTGTATCTTTTTTTTTTCCTGGTCATGTCCTTCAACCCTGAGAAAGGCTCAGTGCCTCTTTGGCTCTACTACCCCTAAAAGGCTTACTCTCTATGAGGAGCAAACTCTAGATAAAAAGTTTTGCCTTGTGATTATTTGAATTTCATTCTAGATTCTCATTTACCTTCTTTTATGTCTTAATGAAAGAATTCCCCCTTTTCTTTGCAGGGATATTGTGATTCACAATACAGTTATTTGTGAAGTATCTAGCCCTTCTACAAAACATACTCTCAAAAAAACGGTGGCGGTTATTTTTATTCTCAAGTTCCTTCCTTGGTATATATATGTTTTTCTTGGAGTGTTGCTATTATTAAGGCATAAATTCAAATTCAACTCAGAATCTTAGACTGCCTAAATTACATGTTTAATTATCACCAAGAAACCAGCTGGAACTAGGTGTAAATAACAAATACTCTCAGGGCCAAGTGCTGTGGCTCATGTCTGTAATCTTTTTTTTTTTTGGTCAAGACAGAGTTCTACCCTATGCCCTGAGCAGAGTTCAACGGTATCGTAGCTCACAGCAACCTCAGACTCGGGGTTATGGGCATCCTGCTGCCTCAGCCTCCAAAGCTGCTGGGATTACAGGCGCTCATCGCAGCACCCGGCTGGGTTTTTCCATTTTTTCCTTGAGTCAGAGACTCACTCTTGCTCAGACAAGCCTCGAACTTCTGAGCTCAGGCAATCCTCCCACCTCAGCCTCCCACAGTGCTGGGATTACAGGCGTGAGCCACCAAACCTGACTCTCACATCTGTAATCTTAACACTTTGGGAAGCCAAGGCAGCAGGGCTGCTTGAAGCTAGGAGTTTGAGACCAGCCCAAGCACCAAAGCAAAGCCCCACCTCCACTGTCTCTAAAAAATACAAAAGTTTGCCAAGCACCATGGCCCGTGCCTATAGTTCCAGCTACTTGAGAGCCTAAGGCAGGTGAACTGCTTAAGCCCAGGACCTTGAGGTTGCAGAAAGCTAATGATACCACTACACCCAGCCTGGGTAACAGAGTGAGTCCTTGTCTCACTGGGAAAAGAAAAAAGAAAAAAAAAAAAAAAAGATAATTGGGCAATACAGATGTGACACTCTTGCATTGAATATCAAGGTGAATGTCAATTATGCTGGTTTAATCAGTAGTATAATCTTTGACTCACAAAGTAATTCATAAAGCTGCAAGCTAGTTGTCTCTAATTGGCAGATAAATTAAAGAGATTATTGCTATTAGTGGTCTAACAATTACATAAGATTTATAATTTTTCTTTCTTTCTTTCTTCTTTTTTTTGAGACAGAATCTTGCTGTCACTGGGGCTACAGTGCAATGGCCTCAGCCTAGCTCACAGAAACCGCAAATTCCTGGCCTCTAGCAATTCCTGGGCTTCACCCTTCCAAGGAGCTAGGACAATAGGCCTACATCACCACATCCCGCTCATTTTTCTATTTTTAGTAGAGATAGGGTCTCACTCTTGCTCCAGCTGGTCTTGAACTCCACCTCAAGCAATCTTCCCACCTTGGCCTCCCAGAGTGCTAATATTATAGGCATGAGTCACCAGTCCCAGGGATTTATGTAGTTATAGTTTTCATAGTTAATGGCTTCACTATGGATTCAGGGCAATTTGAGGGAACTGACTTCCATAAAATGCGTGTGTATGTATATATACATATACATATATATATATATCCATCCATAATACCTTACAGTTTCTAATGAACAGAAGACAGAGTTTAATCTATAACATAATTATTTCAAAGGGGGTGAGAATAAATCAAAGAAGGCAGACTATTCCAAGTGCTGAGAAAACATAGTATTTAATAAATCAGCAGCTATCAAAGAAAGAGAAGTACAGAGAGTAACCAGAACCTAGTCCTATCCCTCTATCAGGCACACAGTATTCTTATTATTTCTCCAATTTAAGGAAAGAATAAAATTGATTCAGCAGTAACTTGTTAGTTTTAAACTTGGGAGTTTCTATAATCAGCAAATTATTATACTAAGCTATAAAACAAAGATAACAAGGGCCTAACAAGTACATATAATTTTCTGTTACTATGTACATTTTTTTTTTTTTGGTGTTTTTGGCCGGGACTGGGTTTGAACCCACCACCTCTGGTATATGGGGTAGGGACCCTACTCCTTTGAGCCATAGGCGCTGCCCTATGACTATGTACATTCTAAAATAAATCTGAGGTTAACTGAATTTTTTTTTTTTTTTTTGAGACAGAGTCTCTCTTTTGTCTCCCTCGGTAGAGTGCTGTGATGTCTCAGCTCATAGCAAACTCCAACTCTTGGGTTCAAGTGATCTCTATGCCTCAGACTCCTGAGTGAGTAGCAGGGTCTCAGGTGCCCACCACAACATCGGCTATTTTTAGAGATGGGGCTTGCAAAATCTATCCACCCTGGCCTCCCAGAGTGCCAGGATTACAGGCATGAGCCACCTCAACTGGACTTTTAACTGAAGATTTAAAGCAGAAGTCTCAATCAATCCACAGGTGTTTTGTTTAGCCCTCACAGTAGTGTTTTTAAAATTTGTGTGTGTGTGTGTGTTTTTAAAATTTTAACTGCCAGCACTTAACTTGAAAATTTCATGTGAAATTACACGTAAAATTTCTGAGTTTTATATCAAATAACACTCTCTTAGGGCAAAAAAAAAAATCAAGTCTGACAACAACAGGTACAATATTCCCAGTAAGATATCTCATCACTTTAACTAAAGAGAGTTATCCCGTTCACTCATTTATTAGAGATTTTCACTCTGTTGCTCAGGCTAGAGTACCATGGTGTCAGCCTATCTTACAGCAACCTCAAACTACTGGGCTCAAGCAATCTTCCTAACTCAGCCTCCTGAATAGCTGAGACTAAGGTTGTATGGCACCACACCCTGCTAAGTTTTCTATTTTTAGTAGAGACAGGGTCTCACTCTTGCTCAGGCTGGTCTTAAACTCCTGAGCTCAAGTGAAGTTCCGGCCTCTCAGTGTTAGGATTACAAACCTGACCCACTGCTCCAGATGGAGTTCGTTTCCTATCTATCTATCTATATATCAATCAAGATTGTCTCACTCTGTTCCCCTGGTACAATGCCATGGCATCATAACTCACAGCAACCTCAAACTCCTGGGCTCAAGCAATCTTTCTTGCCTCAGCCTCCCAAGTAGCTGGGAATACAGGTGCCGCCACAATGCCTGGCTAGTTTCCCCTTTAAATTGGTCTGTGCTCTCTAGCTTGCACCAGTCTTCACTTAATAACATTTATAGATGGGGAATCTAAGCTGAGAGGTACTCAAAACTACAGAACTAGCAAAACATGTTTGTTTGTAGCTGGGCATGAAGGCCCGCACCTGTAATTCTAATATTCCATGAGGTCAGCAGTTTGAGACCAGCTTGAGCAAGAGCAAGACCCTGTCTCTAGGGTGGCGCCTGTGGCTCAGTGAGTAGGGTGCTGGCCCCATATACTGAGGGTGGCGGGTTCAAACCCAGCCCCGGCCAAACTGCAACAAAGCAAAAAAAATTGCCAGGCATTGCGGTGGGAGCCTGTAGTTCCAGCTACTTGGGAGGCTGAAGCAAGAGAATCGCCTAAGCCCAGGAGCTGAGATAAGAGGATGGCTCAAGAGGTTTCTGTGAGCAGTGTGATGCCACAGCACACTCAGCCGAGGGCAGGAAAGTCTCACTTTCAGACAGAGTCTCAAAAAAAAAAAAAAAAATACAAAACACAGAAAAATTAGCTGGGTGTGGTGGCACCTGCCTATAGTCCCAGCTACTTGGGAGACTAAAGTAAAATGACTGCTTGAGCCTGGGGGTCTAAAGATTCAGCGTGCTGTGATGATGCCACTGTACTCTATCCTCGATAAAAGAGACCTAGTCTCAAAACACAACACACCAAACAAAAACCCTATTTGTGAAATATTGCTAAGTCCAGGGCTTTTACTCTTAACAGCTCTGTGACTAGATCTCCAAATAAAAGGTACTGTAGTTAATGTTAGAAGAGGTATTTAAAAAACCTGTGCATGAGTGTTTATAGCAGTTTTATTAAAAAAAAAATCTCTAAATAACCCAAACGTCTATCAACTGGGAAATGGATCAACAAATTTTTGTAAAATTTGTTTTATAAATAAAACATCCATACAGTTACAAAGACTGAATTGATAAACAACACATCATCTCAAAATCATTACATTACGCTCGGCGCCTATGGCTCAAGTGGCTATGGCACCAGCCACGTACACCTGAGTTGGCAGGTTCAAATCCAGCCTGGGCCCACCAAACAACAATGATGGCTGCAACCAAAAAAAAAAAAAAAAAAAATGGCCGGGTGTTGTGGAGGGTGCCTGTAGTCCCAGCTACTTGGGACGCAGAGGCAGGACACTCGCTTGAACCCAGGAATTGAACGTCGCTGTGAGCTGTGATGCCACAGCACTCTATCCAGGGTGACAGCTTGAGGCTCTGTCTCAAAAAAAAAAAAAAAATTACATTAAATAAAAAGTCTCAAAAGTCAACACATTCTATAATTGCATTTATATGAAATTCCAGAGAAGACAAAACTATAGTGACACAAAGTAAAAAACCTGAGATTGGGGTCAGAGTACAGGGGAGGAAGTATGACTACAAAAGAGACGTGAGGAACTTTGGTTATGTAGATTATACTTCAATAAGGCTATTTCAAAAAAGAATACTACCAACTCTATGTGGAGAAGTTTGAGAAAGCTTTAGGAAAAAAGTAAATTGGATCTCGTTACAGAACAATTTTTAAGTGCACAGAAGTAGAAAACAGGGCACATAAGTCACATTCTATAAGGTAGCCTACAAAGAAGTGGCATCTTTGAACACACAAAAAAATGTATCATAAGAAGAAATTCACAGCCAGGTGCAGTGGCTCACACCTATAATCCTAACACTCTGGGAGGCCAATGCATGCGGATTGCTTAAGCTCACTGAGTTCAAGACCAGTGGGAACAAAAGCAAGACTCTGTCTCTACTAAAAATAAAAAACCTGAGGCAAGAGGATCGCTTGAGCCCGAGTTGGAGGTTGCTGTGAGCTATGATGCCACTGCACTCTCCACAGGGCAACAGCTTGAGACTCTGTCTCAAAAAAAAAGAAAGGCTCAGCACCTGTGGCTCAATGGGCTAAGGCGCCAGCCACGTATACCTGAGCTGGTGGGTTCGAATCCAGCCCGGGTCCGTCAAACAACAATGACGGCTGCAACCAAAAAATGGCCGGGCATTGTGGCGGGCGCCTGTAGTCCCAGCTACTTGGGCGGCAGAGGCCACAGACTCGCTTGAGCCCAGGAATTGGAGGTTGCTGTGAGCTATGATGCCATTGCACTTTATCTAGGGTGACAGCTTGAGGCTCTAGCTCAATAAAAAAAAAAAAAAAAAGAAAGAAAGAAAGAAAAGAAAAGAAAAAGAAATTCACAGGTGGCCCGGCATGGTGGTTCATGCCAGTTATCCTAGCATCCTGGGAGGCCAAAATCGGTAGATAGGCAGACTGCTTGAGCTCAGGAGTTTGAGACCAGTCTGAGCAAGAATGAAACCCCATTTCTAACAAAAATAGAAAGAAAACCAAGCTGGGCGTTGCTGTGGCCCTAATTCCTCCCCTTACCATCAAGAATCTATAGTCACAGCCAATCAGGAAGCTGAGATAAGAGGATGGCTCAAGCCCAAGAGTTTGAAGTTGCTGTGAACTAAGATGTAACCACACTCTACTCAGGGTGACTGAGATTCTGTCTCAAAATAAAAAAATTAAAAAGAAAGAAAGAAATTTATAGGGATAGATAGGATGGATAATTCACATTTAAATAGGTATCAAAGACTTGTTGACCTCACAAGATTTCTCAAGAAGGAATCAACTCATAAACATTTATTGCTACTTATATGCAAAATAAGTAGACTGTGAAAGAATTTCTTTTGTTTTGATTTTAAACAAAGGGAAGAATCAAAGAGAAACCCAAAAGGGACAGGGAGGTGAAATAAAAGACAAGGGACACATAGTGCAGGGGATCAAAGTTGCCCTGGTACGAAAAGATTAGAAGAGAGAAGGAAGGAGATAAGTCAGACCTTGACTAAAGACTAGAAGAAAACCTAAAAACTAGAGGAAGAAACCAAACAAGCAAAGTCAGGCCTGACAGTGTACAAAAGGCCCAAGAGAATTAGAGGACAAATTAAAATCAAAAAGTTTTCTTTCCTCCTAAATCTTCTAAATCAGTTTCCTCCTCTCCTATTCACCATCCCATCTTTGCCTTTGCTCAAACCTTTTACCCAGTCCCATTCACCCTACACATTTTGTATACCTTTTATACTTCTTCAAATAAACTATTATTCTTCCTTCACTAATCTTCAAAATTCAGCTCAAATGCTACCCCTTTTCTGTGAAGCTTCTTCAACTTTCCCAGGCAGAGTTAGCAGTCCCTCTTCCATACTTTCAGAACATTTTTCTCCGAAAAACTGTAACATTGGATCTCATGTCTGTCTCCTCTCCTAGTTTGTGGGGAACCCTAATACAGGATTCAATCATACGAATGAAAACCTTACTAAAAAGCAGTTCAAAAAAACTGTACAAAGCCCGCTCATTTTACACAACACAAATAAGATCCTAGAAGCCTTCCTGTTTTAATTATTTTTTTTCTTTTATTTATTTATTTATTGAGACAGAGTCTCATTTTGTGGCCCTCGGAAGAGGGCCGTGGCATCATAGCTCATAACCTCCAACTCTTGGGCTTAAGTGATTCTCTTGCCTCAGGTGCCCACCACAATGCTGGCTTTCTTTTTTTTTGGTACAGACAGGGGTCTCACTCTGGCTCAGGCTGGTCTCCATCCTCTAAGCTCAGGACAAAGCCTTCCTATTTAAAAAATATTCTACAGTGAATCTTTTGAACAAAAGTACATCCACTCTAACCCTAATTCCTCCCCATACCACTAAGAACCGTTTTGAAAGTTTTATTTTTATAGCATCGTAAATTTCTCAATGAATGCCAAGCCTATAATAGAGGTGAAAATTCCATCAGGAATGGGGTATAAAAGAGAAAGAAGGAACTTCTTTTAAAAAAATGAAAGGAGCGGGCGGTGCCTGTGGCTCATCGAGTAGGGTACCGGCCCAATATACCAAAGGTGGCGGGTTCAAACCTAGCCTCAGCCGAACTGCAAAAACAGAAAAATAGCCAGGCGTTGTGGTGGGCACCTGTAGTGCCAGTTACTTGGGAGGCTGAGGCAAGAGAATCGCCTAAGCCTAGGAGTTGGAGGTTGCTGTGAGCTGTGTGACGCCATGGCACTCTACCGAGGGCGATAAAGTAAGACTGTCTCTACAAAAAAAAAATGAAAGGAGCACTGTAAACCCTCAAAGACAAAACATTACTATTACACTGAACAAAATAAATGTTCAAGAATCTGAAGAAAACTGAAGGATAAGAAATCAGCAAGATCTGGCTCGGCGCCTGTGGCTCAATGGGCTAAGGCGACAGCCACATACACCTGAGATGGCAGATTCGAATCCAGCCCGGGTCCAAACAACAATGACGGCTACAACCAAAAAATGGCCAGGCATTGTGGTGGGCACCTGTAGTCCCAGCTACTTGGGAGGCAGAGGTAGGAAACTCTCTTGAGCCCTGGAATTGGAGGTTGCTGTGAGCTGTGATGCCACAGCACTCTATCCAGGGCAACAGCTTAAGGCTCTATCTAAAAAAAAAAAGAAATCAGCAAGATCATAGAACTTCCAATACTCAAAGATAAGTAAGTAAAAACATGCCTTAGGAACAAAAGGTGTACAAGTGATTTTAGTGTTGAAAGGACAGAAAAATGGAATGATGAGAGTTACCAAGAAGGAGAAAGGAGAGTAGTAGTTTAGAGAGTTTTTGGAAGAAGAGAGTTTTCCAATATAGATTTTAGAAGAAAGGCCATGAATTGGTGAAAATATATAGAAAGCTTGGCTGATAAATGGTAGTGTACCGTAAAGTACCACGCAGTAGTCTGTATCCCACTCTGTCTAAGTCTAGCCTACCCGACGGGTGAATTACACTTACCTAGCAAGCATGATTTTACAGTGCTCCCTTGAAAAAGAGATCCTGCTATATAGATGATCAATATCTCAAACCTGTATTCTTAACATTTTCCAAACATCTAGAAACCAAGTATGCCAAGAATTAATGACAAATCCAAAGAACAAAGCACAAAGCCAGGAGTTGTGGCAGGAGCCTGTAGTCCCAGCTACTTGGGACGCTAAGGCAAGACAATCCCTAAGCCCAAGAGTTTGAGGGTGCTGTGAGCTGTGATGCCACAGCACTCTACTGAGGGTGACATAGTAAGACTCTATCTCAAAAAAAAAAAAAAAATCAATAAATAAATAAAAACAAAGAACAAAGCACAACTTTTTTTTTTTTTTGCCCCTGGCAAGAGTATTCAACAAATCTAACTAATAAAATTTATCAGGGAAAAAAATTAACAAAATAAGTAAAATAATTAAAATAGTTTCTCTACAAACTTTATTCCTACCTTAGCCTTCCAAGCAGCTAGGACTCCAGCTGTATACCACTATGGCTGGCTAATGTTTTATTTTTCATAGAGACAGGGGTCTTGATACATTGGCTGAGGCTGATCTTGAACTCGGCTTTGAGGGATCCTCCCACCTCAGCCTCCCAAAGTATTAGGATTACAGTGACAAACCATCATGCTTAGCCTGAAGCATTTACTTATGTAGTCTGCAATACCTTAACATGTAAGTACTTAAAACCCAGTGACAGATGACTTAGAATTGGAGTTTATAAGCTACAGTCAAGGAGGCACAACCTGTTCCTTATTTTATAAAGATTTTTTATATATATAAATAAAGTTTTATTAGAATACAAGCCAAACATTTTTCTACGCCAATTTCATGCTACAAATTACAGAGTTAGGTAGTTGTGATAGATCCTTTATAGAAAGAAAAGTCTGTCAACACGTCTTGGAATCAGAACAACTTTGAAACATCTGTCTAGTCTAAGAGTTTATCTTTAGCTACTGAATTTGGTAAAAGTATCAGCGAATTCTTCCCCAAAACATCCAGATAGAAACCCATACGGATACAAGCTGCCAATTCATTTCAAAATCATGTAACTGCCAATCCTAACTAAAAATTGGGCTTTAAAGCAGAAAATAAATTTAACTCTCTTCTCTCACTTTTTTTTTAATGGGACATTTCTCACTCTGTTGTCCAGGTTAGAGTACAGTCATCAGAGCTCAGTGCAACCTCAAACTCTTTGGCTCAAATGATCCTCCTGCCTTAACCTCCTCAGTAGTTGGGATGACAGATGAATATTTGAGACTACAGACAAGTTAGTTTTTGTATTTTATTTCTTTATTTTGAGACAGAGTGTCACTCTCTGCCCTGGGTAGAGTGCCATAGCTCAAGTCCAAACTCTTAGGCTCAAGTGATCCCCCCCTTCCTTAGCCTCCTGAGTAGCTGGGACTATGGGCACCTGTCACAAAGCCTGGCTAATTTTTTTTTCTTTTTCTTTTGAGGCAGAGTCTCGCTCTATGGCTCTGGGTAGAGTGCCATGGCATCATAGATCAAGCAACCTCAAACTCCTGGGCTCAAACGATCCTTTTTCCTCAAGTCTCTCAAGTAGCTGAGACTATAGGTACCTGCCATAATGCCCCGCCATTTTTCTATTTTTTTTGGAGAATGAGTCTCACTTTGTCTTCCTGAATAGAGTACCATGGCATCACAGCTCCCGGCAACCTCAATCTCTTGGGTTCAAGCAATTCTCTTGCCTCAGCCTCTCCAGTAGCTGGGACTACAGGCACCCACCACAACATCCGGCTATTTTTAGAGTCGAGGTCTCACTCTGGCTCAGGCTGGTCTCAAACCTGTGAGCTCTGGCAATACACCTGCCTTGGCCTCTCAGAGAGATAGAATTAGAGGCGTGAGCCATCTCACCCTGCCCTGTTTTTTAATTTTTTTTAAATACAAAAACTTTTACTTATCCTGCTTTGGAACTCCTGAGCTTGCGTGATCCACCCACCTCAGCCTCCCAAAGTGCTAGAGTTACAGAGGTGAGTTACCACACCCAGCCTGTATTTTTTATTTTTAGAGATGGGGTCTTACGCTTGCTCAGGCTGGTCTCATGTTCCCAGCCTCCAGCCATCCTCTAGTCTTGGCCTCCCAAAGTGTGGGGATCACAAGTGTAAGCTACCACTTGTGGTTAAATTCTCTTAATCTTTTAAAAACTATGCTACAGGCTCGGCGCCTGTGGCTCAGCAGGCTAAGGCGCCAGCCATGTAAACCTGAGCTGTCGGGTTCAAATCCAGCCTGGGACCGCCAACCAACAATGACAGCTGCAACCCAAACAAAAATAGCCGGGCATTGTGGCGGGCGCCTGTAGTCCCAGCTACTTGGGAGGCAGAGGTAGGAGACTCGCTTGAGCCCAGGAATTGGAGGTTGCTGTGAGCTGTAATGCCACGACACTCTACCCAGGGCAACAGCTTGAGGCTCTGTCTCAAAAAATAAAAAAATAAAAACTATGCTACAGGACGAGGCCTATGGCTCAGTGGGTAGGGCGCCAGCCCCATATACCAAGGGTGGTGG
>CAUYON010168590.1:0-29117 GCA_963573935.1 Arctocebus calabarensis
ACTAAGATTAAAAATAGTACCATTTTATTTATTTATTTTTATTAAGTCAAATACATATAGATCATGAATATATTCATGCATATGTGGGGTAAAATGTCTCAAGAATGGAGGAAAAAGTATCCAATATACTCAGTACTTCTATGAAACCTACTTATATTTACTCACACTTTCTTATGAAAGATAGACCACAACAATAGCACAGGATGAAGGAGAGAAATGGAGTGCGAAAGGGGGGGGGAGGTTTGACTGAGGGAGGGTAAAAGGCGGGACCACACCTATGGAGCATAGGATAAGGGTACAAGTCAAATCTGTCAAGTGTAGAACATAGATGTTTAGGTATAATAATCAAGTAAATGAGGTGAAAACTATGTCAATTGGTTTGATCTAACCACATCAGATTGTATATAAAAAAAATGCTACCACTTTTAATATAAAATCAAAAAACAGACAAGTGTGGTGCTGAGACCTAAATACTCATGTGTAGGGACAATTTAAAAACATCAAGTTACCATTTTGTTGCCAATAAAATTAGCTGGACACATTTAAACATCCTACTCTTACATTCACATACTTTTCCCCTAGCTACTTCTATGATTTTATCTTTAGAGTTATAAAGTATTACATTAGATTTCCAGGGTCGAGATGGTAAAGTAAAAGTTCTTTCATCCCCTAATTCTGCTAAATATCACAACAAAAAAACCACAGTTAAAGCAATATAATATAAATCCCATATTTAATCAAATTCAAATACATCTATGATCCCAAATTATAATTTAAGAAAAGAAACCAGAGAATATAAAAATTTTAGCAGAAAAAATAAAGGTCGAATTTAAGTACCTGTGTGGGGAGAACAAAGTGAAGTTAACTGATGAAAAGTAGACCAGTTCCATCATAGGATTTCAAGGAAGGCTAAACAGTTAGGAGCAATTGCAGGAGATGTAAGTTAGGCAGATGGCTGATAAGGAGGGGTTAAAAGCCTCTTTCTGGAGTTGTTGGGTCCCAGGTGCCCAATCCAACCTGTAGCATCAGGTGGCTGCCTCTCTTCTGTAGCTCTGGGAGTTAGGAAGAATTTGTTTCAGAGACAGTGAGTCAGCAAGGTTCCAGATTTTGAAGCAACCTCCACAAAGGGAAGCAGGCTTTGATTGAAATGGATTGAAAATGGATTATAAATTAAGATATTATGTGTAAGTCTATATAGTATATAGTGAGAACCCAGTTTCTTCTCAAAACTACCTTCTGAACATTAGCAGTAAGGCTTATAGCCTCCAGGAGGAAGGTTAGAAGAAACAAAAAAATTACATACAGACATCTTTATTTACAGCATCTGAAAATGAAATACCAATTTTATATCCAATCAATTTTAAGGATGCTCACCAGTTAGCACCACACAGATGCATATAGAACTCAATATGCTTTTTAATTTCTCACTCTTGTAGAAAACAAAATGAACACACAGAAGAAAAGCCTCCAATATGGAAGAGAAAAGATAAAACAAACTGGACAAATCTAACAAAAGAAACTGGAGGAAATAGAGACAATGCACAGAAAAATATATTTAACTAAATCAATATTTAATATTTTAAGATACTTAAAAGGATGTAGCCTTGAAATAAAAACATATGCTAGAGAGGGAATGACGGGGGGGTGTTCATGGTATGTGACACACTTTTGGGGGGTGGGACACAGTCATAAGAGGGATTTTATCTAACAAATGCAATCAATGTAATCTGATTCCTTGTACCCTCAATGAATCCCCAACAATAAAGAATAAAAATAAAAAAATAAAATGCAAACAATGTTACCTAATTGTATGCACCCTTATATTAATCAAAAATAAAAAGAAATAAAAATTAAAAAAGTCAAGAAGAATTCAAAGAATTTAAAGTTAAGGCAGCTGAAGCTCTGAAGACAAACTGTAGAATATTTAAAAGATAAGGTAAGATGATGACCCCAAAATAAAAGCAAGGAGGGGAAACCAAGATATAGAAATCAGGACATTAGCCTACAACTAATAAGAGTTGAAAGAAAAGGAAGATGACGTAGGGTAAATTATCAAAGAAACAGTAGAAAAGGAACATCCAAAATTGAAGGATATAAAATCACAGAGTATGGTGTTTAAATATGCTTAGCACAATGAATATGGAAAGAACCACACCAAAAACCATCGGGGAAAAATCTGGTGGATTTTGCCCTAATTAATGAAAGTGTCTGTTACTGGAGTATACACTAGTCAAGAGTATTGTTCAGTGACACTGGAACCATTCTTTTCACTCCTTTTACCTGAAATGATTTTCTTCACTGATTATGATTACTTAATCTATCCTAACGGTCTGACATTTCTAGTTCTTATTCCATAGTAAGAAATAGGCTGCATAAAACCTTTCCAGATAGTATTGGTCTCCCTGTCCAATGTGCTGAATCTTGCTCAGTACAAACATTAATGTTTGGCTACCTATTTAGTTTTGTCATTCATAACTCATTCTAAGACAAATTAGTTATCAAATTTTAAAACATCCTAGTTCTATTACCCAATATTCAATCTCGAGAAACTCAAACAACTCCCAACTTGATCAAATTTTGACTTATACAATAATTTTCTTTAAAAATCTCATTTCTTAAGAAAGTTATGAGTTTTTCAAAATTGGCTATCTTCAGAGTACTGAAAAACCAAGTGGCAAAGGAATCAACTTCTCATTTTTGCGTTTTTTAGAAAAATGAGACTCTCCTTGATACCTTCAATAGGAAAGAAATGATATCTTCTGTGGAAAAAAATCTCTTCCTCCATCATATTTTTTAAAAATAGTTACGTTTTATTTATTAATTTTTTTTGGCAGTTTTTGGCCAGGGCCAGGTTTGAACCCACCACCTCTGGAATATGGGGCTGGCCCCCTACTCCTTTGAGCCACAGGCGCTGCCACTCCCATCATATTTTTTAAAGTTATACTACTGAATAATGCATTTGTAATATGAAAACTTTAGAAAAAGATTTGCCTGTTTAAAACTTAGCTACTTTTGGTCAGGCAGGGTGGCTCATGACTATAATCCTAGCACTCTGAGAAGCAGAGGTGAGTGGATTGCCTGAGCTCAGGAGCTGGAGACCAGCCTGAGCAAGACCTGTCTCTACTAAAAATAGAAATAGTAGCTACGTGTTGTGATGGGCACCTCTAGTCCTAGCCACTTGGGAATATGAAGCAAGGGGATTATTTGATCCCATGAATTTGAGGTTGCTGTCAGCTCTGACACATTTGGCAATCTACCCAGGGAAACAGAGTAAGACTCTATCTCAAAACAAACAAACCAAAAAACTTAGTTATTTTCATTTACTATCTTTTGGTATCAGGTGAACATAAAAATCCTATGTCCTATGGTTTTGTGCTGCTATAACAGAATGATCTGGGTAATTTGTAATATATAGAAATGTATTGGTATATAGTTCTAGAGGTTGGGGAAGTCCAAGATTGAGGGGCCAGCATCTGGTGAGAACCTTCCTGTAGTGTCATTCCATGATGTAAGAGAAGAGAGAGAATGAGGCCAAACATGTCCTTTTATTAGAAATACACTCAGGTCAGGCATGGTGGCTCATGCCTGTAATCCTAGCACTCTGGGAGGCTAAGGCAGGTGGATAGCTTGAGCTCACTGGTTCAAGACTAGCCTTAGCAAAAAGTGAGACCCTGTCTCTACTAAAAATAAAAAAAAAACTGAGGCAAGAGGATAACTTGAGCCCGAGTTGGAGTTTGCTGTAAGCTATGACGCCATGGCTCTCTACCCAAGACAACAGCTTGAGACTGTCTCAAAAGAAAAAAATAAATAAATAAAAGAAAATATACTCCCACAATAAGAAATCCACTCTTATGATGATAGCATTCAGCCCTCACTGTCTAAACACTTCTCGTTAGGCCCTACCTCTCAACACTGTTGCATTGGAGAATAAGTTTCCAGCATATGCTTTTGGGGGGTGGGTCCCATTTAACCATAGCATCGTATCTACTAAAGAGCATGGTAGAGAAGACATTCCTCATCTGATTTTCATTTGAGAGAATTCTAACGTGTTTGACACAATGATTTGGTAAAATTTCTTTCCCTCAAATCTACTTTAGATGAAACTGTCTGAACAACTGTTAACGCATGTGTAAGGCTAAAAATTCATCTGTCGCATTATGGGTAATTACTAGCCATGAAATCCATCACAGGATTCTGTGTCTGAGGAGTTTTAGTTGATACTTACATCAGGACAAATGCTATGTTTATCTCTCTCACCTCCTGATTTTCCATGGCTAGAAATAAAAAGAACTTAGGCTTTTTTCTTTGATACTAATTTGAAAAAAGTTTATAAAAATTCTCAAATACCTAAATATCTGTCTCCCTTGTAGAGAAAACTACTAACATTAAAAGCTTACATAAATGCACAGAGTCTATCATGTGATAGAATTTCAGTTTCTTGTTGTGTAATGAATATTTGAAAAGAAACATTAAATAAGTGGATAAGTCAAATTATTCAAGGGCATTGTCTTCTTGTTGGTAGCTACAGAGTTACAGTTTTTCTGCCTAATATTCACTATGAAGGAAAAAAGGAGTAAAAATAATTCTGGCAGAAGATTATTAACAAATTTAACCCCAGAAGCAACAGCTGCATCATTTGGTGGGTAGGAATGGTATTTCATTTATACAAAAGCCTAGCTCTCTATGCTATACTTCTTAGTAGGCTCCAGCTTTTGAATGAATTACTTCAATCTCATGCCATATCAGGCCATCTAAAACTTCAGGCTGTTTCCCTTTTCTTTCACTGTGCGCCCCACCATCCAGCAGTCTTCATACTAACCCTGCTTTGAATGGCCTTCCTCTATCACCATGGCTATTTGCTGTTGGGAGATGCTATGGTTTCAATATTTATTTCCCCCTAAACCTCATCTTGAGATTTAATCCCAAAATTGGGGGTGAGGCCTAATGCGAGGTGTGTGGGTAATGAAGGAAGATACCTCATGGATAGCCTGATGTTATCCCTCAGGGATTAGTGAGTTCTCACTGTATTAATTCCCAAAAGAGCTGTTGGTTAAAGAGATCCTGGAACCTCCCTCATCTCCCCGTTGCTTCCACTCACCAAGGGATCTCTGTACACACCAGCAGCCCTTTACCTTCTGCCTTGAGTGGAAGCAGCCTGAGGCTCTCATGAGATGCCCAGTCTTGAAATTTTATAGACATCAAAGTCATGAGCCAATTAAACCCTTCTTCTTTATAAATTACCCAGCTTCAGGTATTCTTTCACAGCAACACAAAACAGACTAAGACAGCAGCTGCACTATACTAAGCTCCAAGTCTACCAAAGCTGCCCTTTGGCCTGTGTCAGAGTGGTCTGGTTGGGGGTAGGAGGATGCCAAGAATAAACATTATTTCCCTAAAACTATGTTGAAAGTTTGTCTTTATGACTTCCAAAGAAAATTAATTTTCCAAGCTTTATACAGTTTTAATCTGAAACTTTTGAGGTCTTATTATGACCTCAAAAATACCTAATCACCATTAAGGATAAGGTAAGAAAAAAACTTTATGCTTTCCCCTTGTAGTCCTCTTATATTCATCTTCCTCTTTTTCAGACACTCCTGTACACACACACTTTCTATTTTAGTACCACGTACAAAATTCCTATACATATCATTTTTTGAGCAAATTTTCTCAGGAGTTCACAGCTCAGTCACAATCTTCAGTTTGGAAGCAAACAAGATACTTTGTTTTTCAAAAAAGGACCAATGTGTAGAATCAACATGTGGTTTTATTGGCTTCATTATGCCCCCCATTTCATATGTTGAAGTCCTAATTCCTAGTACCTTTCAATTTAGTGATAAGGCTTTTAAGGAGTAATTAAGTTAAATGAGGTCATTAGAGCAGACTCTAATCCAACAGGACTGGTTTCCTTACAAGAGGAAATTAAGACACAGACATGTACATGTACAGAAAAAATACCACATAAAGATGTTGGGAAACACAGCCACCTGCAAGCCAAGGAGAGAGGCCTCAGAGAAACATACTCTGCTAACACTTTGTCTGAAATTTCTAGCCTCCAAAAGGGTAAGAAAATAAATTTCTGTTGTTTAAGCCACCTAGAACTTTGTTATGACAGCCCTAGAAAAGGACTACTCATGGCATAAAACTTAAAGTAGAAGGAGGAAAGAGGTAACATAATATGTGAAACTTTGTATATATGAAAAGAGGAAGGAAGGAAGGAAGGAAGGAAGGAAGGAAGGAAGGAAGGAAGGAAGGAAGGAAGGAAGGAAGGACGGAAGGAAGGGTGAGGGAGGGAGGAAAGGAAGAGGGAGGGACAGAGGGAGGAAAGAAGCAAAGGACAGAAAAGAAATAAGGAATGAAGGAAGATATGTGAGTATAAAGTTTTATTTTTCTTAAGAATCATTTTCAGTACCTGAAAATCTCAGTTTTAAGGATTACAATTAGACAAAAACTCATGGTGCTGGAAAAGAAGACATGAGGTATTTCTTCCCCTCCTCAGCTCATTTTTCAATTAAAGAAAATGAGGCTCAGATGAGTAAACTTCCAAGTTCACTCAGCAAAAAGGAAGCCAAGAACCCAAACTTAGGAAGGGAACATGGTTTAAAACCCTGAAGAAAATGGCATGTCATTTCCAGGGACATGGCAATTAGGCAGAATTCCCAAAGTCATTTTAACATCACAGCACCAGCAAAGTGAGCCCACAGAAAGGAGGGCTGGCAGTCCCCTTTCTTCAAATGCTACAATTTTGCCAGTTAACCATCCTGACCCTTCCTAATACTTGTTTCTTCCCTACATTGATTCACCCTACATTGCAAACTTTAATAGAGATATTGCTTATGAATTATATGTATTTCTGAAAAAAGAGGAGTAACACGGAATGGCTTTGGATGGCTGACCCAAGGAAACCTAGTTATCCATTTTGATCAGTGACCTCCCAAAATGATGGTAGAAATCACAGACAGCAAACAGTTAGCAATTATCTTAGCTACTATGTTGTAACTCACGCCACCCATAAGAATACACATTCCCCACTTTAGGCTCAAATCACATGGTGATGATTTATTTGCTCCTGCCCCAAAGGGCAAGGCCCAAATCAGGTAGTTACATCTGCACAGGCAGACTGCTGCCCAAAAGGTAAGTGACAGCGAAGAGAAATGCAGGCAGCCTTTTATACCCTTTTTGTGCTGATAAAGCAAAGCAAGCATACACAAAAGCAGAATATGGCAGTTACAGGGCAGGGTTACAGTAGGTAGTTGGCTCAGGGGGTTGCTGCATGCAGGCTCAGGGGGGTAACCATGGGGACAACTTGGAAATCCCAGTACCTGGGAAACTCTGCTTGAGTGACTTTCCACCATTGTTTAGCTGGCTAGGGAGGTTGAGGTAAGTTTCTCATCATTGTGTTTCAACCGAGGTCAGGGGAGTCAGGGAACTCAGAGAACTTCCTTGTCAGAAACCTGTTCTTGGAATTAACCCAAGGGGGGACATGCTGGGGACCAAGGCCGGACATGCTGAGACAGACTTGGGTATTTGGAGGAAGGGGGTTGTTGGCTTACAACATTCCCCACTGGTCTTTTGGGGAATCATATCCTTGATTCATCTGCATCACTGGAGAGGGGCTGATAGTGGGTATGCAATACCATTGATTTTCCCATTTAGGGCTGGACAGGGAACTTCCACTTTTCAGGCTCAGGTGAGTTCAGACATCAGATTTCTATTTCCAGGCACAAACTCTCTGAGTTTTAGCAAGGTTATGAACAAAGTAGTTTCAAACATTTTAGATGCCTCTACCCTGACTAAAGAGCACACACCCTAATCTCCTCTACAGACAAAAACCGCAGCAAAGACCTAATAACCTTATTCAAGGTGAGGGGCTGCATGACACTCCGTTAGTTTGTCAAAATATTTCTCAGGGCCAATTATTTACCCCTAGTAAAAGGAAAGCTTTGACCTGGGCCTCCTCCTCCCTTCCAGAGGCTGTTCACTTTTGACATGGATACAACCCCATCTAGCATGAGATTTGCACTCTCTTCCTCAGATTTTCAAGGACCATCCAGAGCTCACTGGACTTCCTGAACTGTAACACTTTTTAAGGCACAGCCTCTTTGCTAATAGCTCTGGCACTCTCCATTCCCTCTGCGTGTTTCTTAGTTTAACAAAATGTCATTTTATTACTGATTCTCAATTTTTGAGACCAAACACTCACTAAATAAATTCCAGTGACAAAACTACAACAATATCTTTTCTAACGTCTGTTCACTTTCCCCAAGTCCCACATGGCCTTGTGGCTGTTACTAAAGACAGACAGGAAACCAAAAACGTTGGAAAACCTAGAACTTCCAGTTTTTCTGAGAATAACCAGGGGATAAAGCTGGAGCAGGAAGAAGGGCACACACACACATTCGTTTCACCCCATGAATGGGGGGCGGGCGAAACTCTACCTATTATTATTTGTTTCAGTTATTTTCTAAGCATTTACATGCATACAATTTCAATTCATTTCTTAATCAGGGCAGCCTCAATTTCTCACTCGAGTTGCTACTTAGCATAGGAGATAAACCCTAGAACCTGTAAGGGGAGGTCTAACTCTACCTTCCGAGTTTCTCAGTTACACCACACGCATACATTCTTACATGCTTTTTAACAGACCTGCTGGCGATTTAATGTCCATGGAGTTGGTCAAACTCCTTTTTCCACTAAAACTGTAGTGGGATCCCCAGATTGATTATTGCCTTAATTTGGGGTCTCAATATCAGCTTATTTCTGCAGGTGCTGATATTTTAGCACTGAGGTCTTAGGGACTGTGATTCTTCTTGGGTTCTCTACTCAGACATTAATAGTACCCTGGTGGTGGGCTAATATACATACTAGTTTTTACTTTTCTCTGTGATATTTCCTCCCCTTTTCCCAAAGTCCAAAAGTCCAATTAAGACAAGTCTCTTGAGGAGTTCCTCAGGCTTCAGCCATGCATTGACAAGCCAACTCCCAGTATGTGGCCAGAGCAGGGCATGTTGACTGTCTTAAAAGTTACCTTATACTTCTTAAGGGGCAGGAAAGTTCTATTCAGCCAGCTGTGATGACTTCAGGTGAGAATTCCTTTCACCTTCACTACTGTATATTTGGCCAGAATGATGCTGGAAAGTTCTTCTACCTGAGTTCCAGGGGGACCAGTTTGGTCTCCTTGATTCTCCAGAGAGAAAGGATGAACAGATACAAAAGACTGAACAGAACACAGTTAAATACCCTAGTGGAGATTTTTCCTTGCTACTCTTTCTAGGGTTTTTAAATTTTTCCTGAGGTGTCTATATGGACATGGTGGATAATATTTAATACTGCACAAAATTTTTCAGTGTAGCCAACAGGTGATTTTTCTTGAGTCTTAAGGCTTCAGAGTAAATATAACCACTGTATATAATTTTATACTCTTTGACTAGTCTCTTAGTCCCATTTAACAGATTAGTTTAGTAAAACAGTTATACATGAGTTGACATTATAGACAAGGCTGGGAATTTTTTTTTTTTTTTGTAGAGACAGAATCTCACTTTACTGCCCTTGGTAGAGTGCCATGGCATCACACAGCTCACAGCAATCTCCAACTTCTGGGCTTAGGCAATTTTCTTGCCTCAGCCTCCCGAGTATCTGGGACTATAGGCACCTGCCACAACGCCCAGCTATTTTTCTGTTTTTCAGTTTGGCCAAGGCCAGATTTGAACCTGCCAACTTTGGTATATGGGGCTGGTGCCCTACTCGATGAGCCACAGGCACCGCTCAAGGGTGGAATTTAATACAGGTGAGTCACAGCCTCTTTTCTCTTTGAACCATTTTTCTCTCTCTAATTTCTCTCTTTACTAAAGACAAAGTATAGCAGAACTAACTTAATTGCCAAAATAAACTGTACCTTTGGTATGCTGGGCCTGATTATTTGCATAAAGGGCAGCAAGAATAATTAATTACCAGCCATCTAGGCTCTTTCCTTTAAAATTGACTTCACTGGAACCTTTTATAAGTAATCTCAGGCTGAACTTTCTTGAAAGCCTTTCACAGCCCAGGTTTCATCTATGCCATTAGATACCTGTATGCATTGGGTAAACTCCTCTTCTCTTGAGGTTCTCAAGCACATTTCATTTCCTAGACCCATCAGCTAGTGACCTTCATTACTTACCACAGATCAGGAAATGTTACTGATGGGTATCTGGCCAGTTTTCCAAAGGGCCTTGTTTTTTCTCATTGGCCTTATAGAGTCAACCTTAATTCCTTAATGCAGTCTGAATACCTATGGAAATGCTATTCCATCCAAAGCCTTGGTAAAATAACTAGTGCCTTCATCATGTCCTATAGAAAAAAACAGATTCTTATTGAACTTATGTAAATAACTGCATTGTCAGAAATTAAGAATACTTATAAATGGCTTTCAAATTATGGAGAAATTAAAGAGAGAAAAAAGTACCTGTTTTGAAATTCTGTTCATAAGTACATACATTGCTTGAAAAGCTACAAATAGTTCAAAAGATAAAAAATTGTTCTCTTGACTTCTGGAAAACAGAACATAGAAAGAATCAGCAATATTTCAAACAAAAACTATAATAAATCAGCTTAATTCCATGTATCTGATTTCTGTTCTGGTTGAAGCTAGGTTCGCAATACTGATAGACATGTTTTATTTTTCAAATGAAAGTTCTAAAAGTCTGTGTTATTTTAAAGGTACTCAATTTCCAAAGCCATTAGGAATTCAGTCTCTCTTAATATTTTTCCCCTTTTAGATGAATTAAAATTAATATACATTAAGACAGATTAATATTTTATACTTTAGGACAGACTAATGTTTTATAATATTGGAACATACATATAATGATAATTCATACAAAATTAATTCCTTTCATATTTGACAATGCTTTCTATACATTTTTAATAAATTAAATTAGTTTATCTCATTTTCTTCAGGTTTTCAGTGGATTTAATATTTCAAAAAGACTAAATTCAGAGTTGTGCTTTTGAGGCAGGTGGCCAATGTCACAACCACTGTGCTACAGGTGCTAAGCTTCAAATTTAGAGTTTTGACTTTGGATGTTTTTTCAAATATCAAAGGTTTAAAACATTTGTCCAAACAAGATTACAAATTAAAAGATTTTAAAGGAAATACATAGTTAACTGGATCACATGTAAACTTCTTCATAAGTTTTATTTAACTTCCACAGATATTTAACAAATATTTTAGACCTTTTTTAACCTTTGTCACATAGGACTACCATGGGAATTTCCTGTCACCCTGCTGGGGTTCTCCTTTCCATGTAATTAGTATGGGAGGGCTCTTAGGGAATGGTGTCTGTCAGGATGCTGGGGAGCACTCCCCAGTCAGGGAACTAGAATGTTGCAGGAAAACAGTGAATTAAAACAGGCAGATATTTATACTAACAATTATAGAGGAAGAAACCTCTAATTGCTGACAAGAATTAGAACTCAGGTGTCTCAAGGAATAGAATTCTGAGTTCTAGAGAATTTTTAAACTCTTTTATATATATATATTTTTTCTTCTCAGTTTAATATAAGACTGTTTCGGGCCAAGATCAATCCTTTGATAAATACTGAACGAATGACATAAAATGACACAGCAGACATGGGCCCAACATGAACAATGTACACTTTCATATTCTCAAAACCAGAACCAGAACACTTTCTCATATAGTTTTTAACAGGCCTGTGGGTGATCTAACACTCTGGGGGTTGATTGGACATCTGCTTTCATTTTTAATGACATTTCTAGTGATGGGTGCGAATACACATTTCTGGGAGCCCCCAACTGGCCAGTAAGGCTGAGGCTCCTTGTCCAAAGTTCCTGTCTCTTTGGCTCTCCCCTGGAGGTTTTTAAGGGCTCTACACAAATTACAACAGTTGATTTTAACAAACAGTTACATATTTTTCTAAGGATTTACAACAAATATATTATGAATAATTATATTCTGCAGACACTAGCCAAAATTAAATGTTAAAGTGTCTTACTTCCGGAGGTGGACTCACAGGTGAATTTAGGAGTGATCATCAGCTGGTCTCCTGAGGACTCCAGTTCCTCTGGGGACCCTAAAATGTTTTCAGGGGGCACCTCCCCTCAGAGGGGCCATAACCTGCCCCATCATAGAGGCTGCCTGAGGATTGGTAGAATACGTGCTAACTAGAGTAATGCCAAGCAGCTGCTGTTTTAAAATTCCCTTTGCTTTTTTTTTAGTTCTAAATGGGTAATTGACCTTGGGTCTTTTGCTGAATGCCAGCACCCTATCTCAAGACTATTTGTAACATAGCAACTACAGTTTTTTGTAGTTAAAGGGAGGAACAGTTTTATCAAACTTTGTAGTAACTCTTTAATTGCCAGAAAGAGGGGGTTTTAAATGCAGGGAGTTATAAAACAAATAATATGGTGACATGTTAACAGACAACAAGAAAACAGAGATGTTGACATCTAAACTTGGAATTGACCAATCTTTGAAAGGAATTTTGACAAACTATTGGAAACAGCAAACACGAATTTAACAAACAACTTACACACACCATTCAAACAAACCGAAGACCCACTCTCTGTGAGTCCTAAGAAGAGAAGAGACCAACAGACCCACACTCTGCGAGTCCAAAGAAGAGAAAAAACAGACAAAATGAAGACCCACCCTCTGTGAGTCCTAAAAGGGAAAACTAAAAACAGACAAGAGACTCACCCCTGTGAGTCCAAAGAAAAGGGGAGGAAAAGCTACAACAGACTCACACCCAGTGAGTCCAACAAGCCACAAGAGACAGATACCTGGTGAGCCCAACAAGCCATAACAGATTCCCACCAGTGAGTCCAGACCAGTGACCCACCACAGCATCCTGTATGGGCCCGGGGAGGGGGGAAGTTAATGTCATGTTGGACCTTCCCTCATCCCCCAGATACCAGATGACTGAAATCCTCAGACAAAAGTATAGAGCTGGCTTAATGGGGCAGATGGTCCCTCCTCCAAATCTCTACAGAACAGATGTTACAAACTCACCTGGATGTCACTGATTAATCACCAATTTGGAAGTTTGGGGAACCTATGCCTGGCTTCCACACGTCCGAGGGCAAAGCCGTCTGGTGGCAGTGGGCATAGGTGGGAGTCCTGGAGGGTTGTCAAAATCTCACTGGGATCTCCAAATATTGTACCTGTCGCCACTCATAAGGAAAAACTCAGACCCCACTTCAGGCTCAAATCAGATGGTGATTTATTACATCTGCGCAGGTGGGTCGCTGCCCCAAAGGGCAAACGGCCCCAAAGTGCAGTACAGGCTGATTTTTATACCCCATTTCTGTCTCTGGTGTCTTTCTTCATCTTTCATGTTTTATCTTGCCATTTCCCACTGATCCCACTCTGGTTCATTTACTTTTGGCATGGGTTCATGACAAGTGGTGCCTGACCAGGGACCAGAGTATGGAAAAAGTGCAACTGAGAAGGTGAGGAAATTTCCCAGGGAACAAAGAAGTGAAATTGCACAGTTAATGAGTAACCAGGGATAATCATTGTCAGGAGTAATAAATTATGTGACAGTAAGGCTCAAAAGAGTGAGAATTCTTTATTCTAATGCTTAAATCTATGATAAAAGCAATGGGCTGTTGTGTTCGGGTTGCTCAGATAGAACACTTTTTACACTTTATTCAGGAAGTTTGCCCTTGGTTTCCTGCGGAAGGCACTGTTGACACCACTACTTGGGAAAAAGTGGGAGAAAAGTTACATTCTTCTTATACAGCTCATGGGCCCTATAAAATTCTTAATGATACCTTTGCTCTCTGAGAACTACTTAGAGATTGTTTAAATTCTAGTCATGAACAGAAACACCCCCTTCTCCAATCTGTACAGGATTTATCCCCTTCTGCTCCAGCTGAAGAACCCCTTCACCCTGAATTCCAACAAGAGTTACAAGATGAGGAACTCAAATATGGAAAAGAACATTCCTTTTCTACCTCAGATGAAAACACAGACCCTCCTAGGCTGGTAGCTATTGTTAGACTTCACATTTTTAATCTGCCTAAACCTGCTTTGTCTTATCCTTCTCGGTGCCCTCCTCCTCCACTAAAACTCAAGAAAGTTGCCTCTGTAGCAGCTTCAGTTCCTGACTGGAAGCCCTATACTAGCAATGAAACATTAAAAACAAACAAGCAAACAAAATGAAAAAAAAAGCATTCTTCATGCCTGTTAACACTTTCCAAAACAATTTCTTAACATAAATTGGTGATTGCCCCTGAAAGTTGCAAAAGAAAGCAGTGGGCAGCTGCAAAAAAAAAATCCTCCTCCAAAGATTAGAACAAACTCTACACTGAGCTAAAATAATCTTGAAAATAACTATGTAACAGGTAACAACATCCTGGCTTCCTGAGGAGTGTAATCATTAACTCTTTGTACCCTTTGTTGTACCTGTCACTCTGCAGCTGCTAGTAAGCTAAGGCCAAAAGTATGATAAAGTTTGGAAAAAGCTGTTTCCCCTAAACTCAATATTTCACATCTTGAGGCACCTGAATTCTCACTGGCAATTAAAGGTTCCTTCCCCCCAAATTCTAAACTGTTGCAGTAAATGTTATGTAAATACTTCCAGAGAGGCTTGGTAATCACTTAAATGGGTGGGTCTGAGGGTGCAGTGCTCCAACACTCCTAGCAGCACTGCCAGGAGATTTCTCCTGGGAGTTTTGAAATTCTGCTCTCAGAAATCCGTTGTCCCCGGTCACTATGGTCCACCTGCTTGATTTTAGTT
Source organism: Arctocebus calabarensis (assembly GCA_963573935.1). NCBI lineage: Eukaryota > Metazoa > Chordata > Mammalia > Primates > Lorisidae > Arctocebus > Arctocebus calabarensis. Next base: position 14,740 of record CAUYON010168590.1, read on the forward strand.
GCAAGGTAAAAACTTTAATTCTCATCAATTCTTATTTTGTTCTCAAGGAAGTCAGTGCTCCTATACCTAGTGTGTATGATAAAAACTCAAGCTTCAATACCAAACGACAGCCTATTGGGACATATTTTATCGAATTACTCTCAACATGGGTACTCACCTATAACTAAAAAACAATAACAATTTTATTGTCACATGGCCAGGCCAATGTATCTGTCTTTCATAACTCTAGAGAAAAATGGCCTTTGAATGGATCCTTAAAAAATTATAATAATATGACATTATTTAAAATAACAAATCTACTTGAAATACTTAGATTTGTTTTTCTTAATAAAATTTATAAGTCTAAAAACAATGATTAAAACCATATATAATTTACAAAACATATAAAGAATTAATAAATAATTTAATATGATTACTGGAATAAATAATTTGCTAAAATACATTAATTAGATAATTAAAAATTAATAATCTAAAAAAAGGTAAAAGTATTTAAAACACAGCAAACATAAAATCTATATGTCTGTATACGTTATGTGCCTGTAATATTTCACTATCAAAATATACAAAAGAGCTCTAACTCCTTTATATCCTACTAAACCAAGAATTGTTCTCGCCTAAGGCATTAGTATAAAAACAAATAAAAACAAACAAACAAAAAACTGTGAAACATAGGAATATGTCAAACTTTTGTCATCAGAAAAAAAGTCAGACAAATGGCATCTTTTGCAGATCTAAAACCCATCAACTTGCCATCCTTCCTCAATGCTCTTAAAGGCCCAGCACACCCTTCTTCTTTCAGAACTCTCACTCCTGCAACATCACAGGTACTTTCTAAGCCAGAACATGCTCTCCAGAGTTCACCTCGCACCTGTCGATTCGACTTCACCTGTATATCGACTTATTTTTCCTCTACTCATACTCCTGCTGCTCTATTATGGCAAATTCTAGGTCCTTCAGAGTGGATTTATTTAAGTACTACACCTAAGCAAGTTTTAACTCCATATTACGAGATGGTGGCCACCCTTATTCTTAAAGGTCAGGGCCATCTCTGCCATCTTCTTGGAAATGATCCTAAATTTATTATGATTCCTTATTTCACTGATCAATAACAATGTCTCTGGAAAATGTCATCTTGGTGACAAACAGCACTTGTAGACTTTACTGGTCAAACTGATTGCCATTATTCCCCTGACAGAAAAATTCAATTTTCTTCAAAAACTTCTTTTCATTTTCCTCATACTATTATTTCACAACCTATTCCTCAGGCTCCTACAGTATTCACTGATGGCTCTGCTTCAGGAATTGCTAGTATGGTAATCAATGGTAAAGTTTATACTGAAACAGTTTCTTAGTCCTCAGCTCAACTGTGGAATTTCATGCTGCTATAATGACTTTTACACATTTTCCTACAACCTCTTCTAACCTCTTTACTAATAGTAAATATCTTTTTGGTGTTTTAACAACTATTGAAACAGCACCTATAGATGATACCACTGATAAATCTCTTGTTAAAGAATTTCTCCATTTACAAAGACTCATTGGAGCCCATCTTGCACAGTGCTTTGTTGGACACATCAAAGTCCATTCCTCTCTTCTAGGGCCTTTATCAGAAGGTAACATCCTAGCTGATAAACATACTTGTCTTTTTCCAGCCATTTCTTCTCCCTCCCCTGCAGAACTTTCTCATGCTATTCATTATCAAAATGCCGCTGCCCTTCGGTTTCAATTTCAAATTACAAGAGAAGCAGCAAGTCAAATAATTAAAAATTGTTCTCTTATCCACAGCATCTTCCTGTTCCCCACTTCGGTATTAATCCTTTTGGTCTCTTACTGAGACAACTCTGGCAAATGGACATTACTCATGTTCCACCCTTTAAAAAACTTTCATTCATGTAACGGTTAACACTTTTTCTGGTTTTATTTTTTCTTCTACTCGTACCGGCAAAGCAGCAAAACATGTAATGACACACTGCCTAACTGCTTTTGCAGTTTTTAGTATTCCACATCTCATTAAAACTGATAATGGTCCTTCTTACACTAACAAAACTTTCCTTTCTTTTTATTCTACCTTTTCTAAATACCCTAAAAATAGGTATTCCATATAAACCTCAAGAACAAGAAATTGATGAATGTGCTCATCACACTTTCAAATGCCAAATATACAAATTAAAGACGGCGGAGATAGACCCCAATACACCACATAATCTTCTCTCATGCTGTCTTTATTTTGAATTCTTTCAACACTGATGTTCAGGATCACATGGCTGTGGAATGTTTGTGGAATGCACCAAACTCTAAACATCCTGAGGTTTTGTGGAAGAACCCTCTTATGGGTGCCTGGCAAGGATTTTAACCGGTTTTAATATGGGGAAGAGGACATTCTGTGTTTCTACAAGAACAGCTGACACTCCCCACTGTTTCCCTGAAAGATTGGTTAAGCATGGACCCAAAATAATTCATTCCACCAACTAAGAAACTAAAACTGACATCCCTAAGACTTTTGTTCAGTGGAAATATTTCTACAACTAAGACTAAGCATGGCTTAACTTTAAATTGTATACATTGTAATTTGTCTAATTGTGTGAATCATTTTAATTCTTTTCATGCTATTTCTGTGATTGAACAACCTTATTATGTGATATTACCTGTGAATTTATCTCAACCTTGGTATGAGGAATCAGATTTGCAAACATTAATTGAACTTAATTATTTACAAGAATGTTTGGTATGAGGAAAAAATGTAATAGGTATGATTATAGCAAGTATTACAGTTTAAATTACTATAGTGGCTACTGCTGTTTCTTTGGCTATGGCCCTCACACAGTCCATACAGACAGCTCATTATGTCAATACTTTACCTCAAAATAAAGTATTTAGCATTACCTTTATTTAGCATTACCTTTACAGGAAGATATAGATGAAAAATAGAAACAAAACTAAACACATTGGAACAAGTTATAACTCTAATAGGAGATGAAGTAGAAAGTATGAAAGCATATCTTTCTTTACATTATAATACTGATTTTCAATGTATATGTGTCACTACTAAACCTTACAGTGAATCTCAATGTCAATGAAATAAAGTGAAAAATCATCTCCGAGGAATATGGTCTAATAATGATTTTAGTCTTTTTTTTTTTAAATGATTTTAGTCTTGATGTAACTAAACTGCATCAAAAAATACAAATAATTCATGACACTCATTTAGATATATATGAACATGCTCATTTAACTAAAAATCTATTTAACAACTTACAATCTCTTAACCCTGTTAACAAATAAAACATTTAATACTTGGGTTAAGTATTTTTAGAACACTAACACTTTTTATTATATATATTTCCCAGTCTTCTGCAGGTTTGAACTTAGACTACTTCTCCAATTAAATTTTCTATACACAAATTGAAGCTTAGAAATAAAAAAAGAGGAGATGTAGAGTGTGAGCTGTGAAGTGTCAGGGCCCTCATGGCTTGGGACAATGTCCAGGGGACAAAACCCCTCTACTGACCCTCCTCAACAGATAACAACATATTTTCTCTAAGCTCCAAGTTTTAGCCCAGCAGAAGAAAAACGTGTTTTCCTTAAATTTTTAGCTTTTAACTTCACAGCTGCACACAAAAGCAGTCATGTGCATTTTCCAGCTAATCTTATAGATGTGTAATACTGCCCATATTTTAGAAGTCGCACAGTAATAACAGATTATGTTTACTGGGGAATTTGTGCCTGTTTCTCTTCTCATAATTAAGTTTAAAATGTGTCTTACTTCCTTGAAAAACAACTTTGTACTGCCTTCTTAAAAATAAAGCTGTTTGGGCACTTGGGTGCTGGTGATAGAGACAAATATCCCAGACCTCCCAATCTCATATGTGCCTCTCAATTCCATCTCTGTCTCTGGTGTTTTTCTTTATCTTTCATATTTTATTTCACATTTCCCACTGATCCCACTCTGGTTCATTTACTTTTTGCGTGGGTTTGCAAGACTGGATAAAAGATTTAAATTTCAGACACGAAATCATAAAAATTCTAGAAGAAATTGTGGAGAAAACACTTGAAGATATTGACCTGGGACAAAACGTTATGGGGAAGATCCCCAAATTATTTGCAGTAGCTCTTTCTATGGAGTCAAGTTACATCCATGGAATCTTTGGCCACACAGCAGTCTAAGCAGCTACAGCCAATCATTTGAGAGTAATATGTTATGAAAAATATGTTTTCTGATTCTGCTTTATTGTTTTCTTTCTGTATATTGCCATATTTGGGTATTAGAATTATATTAAGTTTGAAAATTGAATTGGAGGCTATTTTGTCTTTTAGTATGCATAGGTAGATTTGGGGTGACATCTTGAATTCACAGAAGAGTTGGAGATGAAATAGCTCTTTAGGGAAGGTTGGGCTCAAGTTTTGGTTCAAAGACAAGTATGAATTCAGCAGGATAGAGACCCAGGGAAAGCATGGCATGCAAGAGGATAATAGCTTTAACAAAGATATGGAGGGTGAAAGCATAAAAGCAGTAGGTAAAAGAAGACGATTGCAGACAGTGGGTAAAGATTCATTTTGAGTATCTGTGTAAGAATAGAGGGATGGAGGAGTTAAGTAGTGGATGACACAGGGACAAAGGAGGGTTTTCTTAGGACAAGAAGAAAAGACTTGAGCATACATGTATTGCACAGACTGTGGGGCAAAAGCTGATATAAAGGGACAGGAAATAGTTGTGGAAAACTCAAGAATTTAACAAAGTAGTCCATCCCTGAGAAAGTGTGATGCGTTAGGGTGCCAGATAAGAGAAGATGACCCTGACTTTGAGGAGTCTATAAATATGGTTGTGGAAGCAGATAAATTTAGATCTCCTTCAAGCAATGATCAGAAACCCCATAGTGGATGCCAAAAAAATGGGAGATGTGGATTATGCAATGTTTGGATCTTCCTTGGGTGGTTGTGATGCAAGGACAAGGGAACAAAGGCAGCAAGTGTATGAGTCTATCTCTTTACCACTGGGGTGCTGGTGGCTAAAGAGATGGCTCATAGGATCCAAGTTGATTCATCATGGAAGAACACAGAGAATGGGTTGGGAGACAGTGAAACAATCAAAAGATTATGCTTTTGATGGAGTATAACAAATGTTCATTCAAGAAATACTACATGCAATATTGAACTTTCAGTACACCCTTACCCCATTGCCCAGGGCCTGAAGGTCTCCCCCCTACAGAATCCAGAGTGTGTGGCAATTCCCTAGGAGGTCAGGGCATTGTATGGATAGAAGTGCAGAAACAGTGATTCAAGTGGAGGCAGGGGAGCACGGGAAGAGAGTGAGCTTGGAAGAGAAAAATATTTGTGACATTGTATTGAGAGTGGTGGCGCAGAGGCCCCTCACCTCACCCCCTTTGGACTTTCAAGGGCAGAACCTCTGATGCCATGTTAGGGCTGCCATGGACATGTGAGCTCATCCCCTTTGAGACTTTCAGGAGTGGAGCCACTGACAACTGGTTGGAACTTTAACAAGTGGTGGGGATGACCTCTGTTTGGACTTTAAAGGGCAGAGCCATGGACTCCAGGTATGGATGTTCCTGGGCGGAGCCACTGATGTCTGGTTTAGACTTCCAAAGGTAGAGCCATTGACACCCAGTTTGGAATTTCAAGGATGGACCTGGGGATGCAGTTTGGATTTCCAAGGGCACAACCTCTAGGGCCAGGTTTGGACTTTCAAGGGTGGAGCTGCTGGCACCTGGTTTAGACATTCAAGGGTGGAGCCTCTGACTCCCAGTTTGGACTTCCAAGGGTTGAGGCACCCAACTTGGAATTTCAAGGGTAGAGCCATAGGCACCCAGTTGGACTTTCAATACCTGGGCACTGACTCCTGGTTTGGACTTTAAAGTGCAGACCTGCTGACACCTGGCTTACACTTTCAAGTGTGGAGCCGCTGGTGCCCAAATTGGGCTTTCTACAGTTGGCCACTGATGTCAGGTTTGGACTTTCAAGGGTGAGTAAACTGAGCCCCAGATTGGACTTACAAGGGTGGAGGCGCTGATGCCTTTGTCCTGACTGTAGCTAGTGATCTTTCCTGAATTGGAGGTCAACAAGAAAGGACCAGGCTCCATCCCATTGTGTATGCTGGTTGGAACTGTCTATGGATTTCCACTATTGGGATATTAGAGACCCTTTGAGCTCTACCTATTGAACAGTTATTGTACTGTCTGGATCAATTTATATAGAATTCTAGAACTGGGATGTCCACTCAGGTTTGCCCCAAGGTTGAGTGGTGGTTGTTTAAAAGTGGAAAATGACTTAATCTGCTTTACCAGCTGTCACTGTGGGGAGTGGGACACCACAGATGCTTATATTTCTCCCCAGAGGAGATTCCACCCCAATACCTTGTCTCCTTAAGAAGGGGTAGAGGTGACTGATTTCAGGTCAGAGTCATCTTGCAATCTCTTACTAAGCAGGTCTTCACAGTCTTAGGCTACAGTTCTGAAAGGGACCTTTGTAAGGCTGTAGGGGTAAACCCATAGTCACAAGTCCCACTCATTGGTTAAGGGCAGATTAATTCTACTTCCTGGGGCTCCAATCCAATCTTATCCTACCACTTTAAATAGCCAAATTGAAGAAAATACTCATGGTGTGGAACCAGACAGAGAAGCCCGGCAACATGAATGATCAGAGTAGATAACTCCCCCAAGGAATGACAAAGGATATAAAACAGAAGATGCCATTCCTAGACAAATAGCTGAAGTGTCAGAAACAGAATTCAGAATATGGATGGAGAATAAGATCAATGGAATGTAAGAAGTGTTAGAAATTGAAATTCAAAGAGGAGTTCAAAAATTGTCTCAAGAAGTCAATGAATTCAAAGACAAAATCTCCAAGGATATGGAGGTAATGAGAAAAGAAACAGCAGAGCTTAAGGAAATGAAAAAGTTATTCAAGGAGCTTCATAACACAGTAGAATCCCTCAGTAATAGAGTGGAGCAGGCAGAAGAAAGAATCTCTGTAATTGAAGACAAAGCTTTTGAATGCTCTCAAAATGCTCAAGGAGGCAGGGAAGTGGAGTGCAAAAATGAATCATTCCTGGAGAGAGTAGTGGGACCACTCCAAAAGACCAGACATTCATCATATAGGAATTCCTGAAGGAGAAGAGGACGTTCCTAAAGACACAGATGCTCTACTCCAAGATATAATGGAGGAGAATTTCCCAAGCATGGCCAGAGATACAGAAATTCATAGAGTAGACAGTTTGAGAACCCCAGCAAGTCTCAATCCAAATAAAGCATCTCCTAGACACATTATAATTAACTTTGCCAAAGTTAATACTAAGGAGAAAATTCTGCAAGTGGTCAGATATAAGAAAAGCATTACCCACAAAGGGATTACTATTAGAATGACTGCAGATCTCTCAGCCAAAACCTTTCAAGCCCGAAGGGGATGGTCATCAACCTTCAATATCCTGAAACAAAACAATTTTCAGCCCATGATTCTGTCTTCAGCTAAACTGAGTGTCATTTGTGAGGGAGAAATCAAATACTTCACTGACATACACAAGTTTAGGAAATTTGCCATAACTAAACCAGCTATTCAGGATATTCTCAAACCCATTTTCCATAATGACCAGCACAATGGTCTACCACCAAAGTAAATTCACCAGGAAATTTTTGAACAAAACCAAACTCCCACAATGGTGAAAGCATTAAAAATGTCCACTGGACTTTGAGAAACATGACACCTAAAACATTACCATGCCTATCAATCTTCTCAATTAATGTGAATGGCTTAAACCATCTTCTAAAGAGGCACAGATTGGCTGATTGGTTACAAAAGCTCAGACCAGATATCTGTTGCATACAAGAGTCTCATCTTACCTTAAAAGATAAAAAAGGACTCAGGGCAAAGGGATAGTCATCTATAATACAGGCAAATAGAAATCAGAAAAACAGCAGGTGTTGCAATTTTATTTGCAGATACAACAGGTTTTAAACCAACAAAGATGAGGAAATACAAGGATGGATACTACTTATTTCTCAAGAGAAACACTCAACATGAAGAGATTTTGACATTTAATATTTATGTACCTTACCACAATGCTCCTCTTTTTTTAAGGAAAACTCTAACAGATATTAACAATTTGATATCTTCCAGCACTCTAATAGTTGGAGATTTTAACACCCCTCTGGCAGTTTTGGATAGAACTTCTTGGAGGCAAGAAGAAACTAAACAAAGATATAATGGACTTAAACTTGACCCTAGAACAGTGGTTGTCAACCTTTCTAATGCCACGACACTTTAATACAGTTCCTCATGTTGTGGTGACCCCCAAACATAAAATTATTTTCAAAGCTTGAGAACCACTGCCTTAGAATGAATGTGTGTAATAGACATCTACAGAACATTTCATCCTAAGAAAACTAAATACACACTCTTCTGAACTGCCCATGGATCATCCTCTAAAATTGATCATATCTTAGGACACAAGCTTAATCTCAGCAAATTTAAAAGAATAGAGATTACTCCTTGTATCTTCTCAGACTGTCATGGAATAAAAGTTGAACTCAAGAGCAGTGGGAATCTTCATACTCAAAGTAAGCCATGGAAACTAAATAACCTTATGCTGAATGATACCTGGGTCAAAGATGAGATTAAGAAGGAAATCAGAATATTCTCAGAACAAAATGACAAGGAAGACACAAATTATCAAAAGCTGTGGGATGCTGAAAAGGCACTCCTCAGAGGGAAATTTATAGCTTTAGAAGCCTTCATCAAGAAAATGGAAAGAGAGGAAGTTAACAACTTAGTGGGTTACCTCAAGCAACTGGAAAAGGAAGAACATTCCAACCCCAAACCCAGCAGAAGAAATGACATAACTAAAATTAGAGCAGAATTAAATGAAATCGAAAAAAAGAATTATTCAGAAGATCAACAAAACAAAAAGTTGCTTTTGTGAAAAGATTAACAAACTTGATAAACCTTTGGCTAACCTAATCAGGAACCAGGAAAGTAAAATCTCTAATATAATTCGTCAGACATGATGAAGGAGAAATAATAACAGACACCTCAGAAATTCAAAATATCTTATATGACTGCTACAAAAACACTATTCTCAGAAATATGAAAATGTGAAGGAAATGGACCAATACCTGGAAGGAAACCACCTTCCTAGACTCAGGAAGGAAGTGTTAGAAAGTGTTAGAAATTTTGAATGCATCAATTATACGATATCTCCTAAAAAAGAAAACTCTGGTACCACATGGATTCACATCAGAATTCTACCAAACCTGTAAAGAGGAACTGGTACCTATACTACATAACCTTTTCCAAAACAGAAAAAGAAGGAATACTTCCCAACACATTCTATGAAACCTATTCTGAGTTTGTGGCACAATGGCAGCCTGCAATAGAGAGATCTATTCCAGGAATTGAAGCAAGGCAAATGCTTTTGTTACAATTAGCCTTTGAAAATGCAAATTTTGATTGCAAGTAAGCATATTAACTGCTGTAAAGAACCAAGACAATGTTACTATTGAGCAATATTTAAAAGTCTGTATGGACATTGGCTCAGGAACTTTTCCATCTCAACTTAATGCCACTGACTTAGTGATTACTATGCAAGCAAAAAAATTAAAACCTAAATGTTTTAACTGTGGTAAATTGAGACACACCAGAGCTGACTGTTGTAAAAGTAAAACTAAAACTACTCAAGTGACAAAGTCCTAGGCGCCAGGAATTTGTCACTGTTGTAGAAAATGTAAACATTGGAATTCTAATTTTACCTTATCACAAAAAAAGGCTGCTCCAATAAAGAGAGAAGGTGGTTTCGGAAGCAGTAGAAAACAGGTTTTTTAGCATACTTATCTTAATGATTCTAGGCCACAGTGTATTATTCCATCTCTAAATTCAGAAAAACTTGCCAAACATTAACATTGAAAAGTGCTTCCTCAAGGAATGTTAAACAGCCCCACCTTATGTCAATTGTTTGTAAATCAACCTTTAGAAACTATAAGAAATATGTTTCCTGAAGGCATATGTCTGCATTATATGGATATTTTAATTGCTCATCCTGATAAATTAAAGTGAGATCAAATGTTTCATGCAGTACAAGGTAATTGTAAACAGTATGGACTAGTAATTTCTCAAGATAAAATACAAACAAAGACTCATGGGAATATTTAGGATATGTATGAAATTACTAAACAACAAGTCATTCCTCAAAAAGTACAAATGAGAAGAGATTCATTAAAGACTCTCAATGATTTTCAGACTTGGATTAGACCAACTGTAGGAATTCCAATATATGATTTAAAGCATTTTTTTCTACTTTAGAGGGAAATCCAGATTTTAAAAGCCCTAGGGTATTGACCCCAGAGGCTAAAAAATAATTGCAGTGGATAGAACAACATATCCAGCAATCTCAACTTGATCGAATTGAAAAGGTAGAGCAATTCAATTTGTATGTTTTTCCTTCCATCCATTCACCTATAGTTTTATTAGCTCAAGATAAGGCTTTTATAGAATGGTGTTTTTTGCCTAATAAAGGTACTAAGAAAATGTAAACTTATATTCATAAAATTTCAGCAATAATTCTTAAAGGAAGGCAAAGATTTAAACAACTAGTAGGCTTTGACTCCAGCAAAATTATTGTTCCTTTAACCAACTCTCAAATTAATAATTTGTTTATTTTTAATACAGAATGGAAAAATTGCTCTTTCAGATTATTTAGGAATTATTGATAATCACTATCCACAGGATAAAATAATTAAATTTCTCAAAACTACTAATTGGATTTTACCTGAAATAGTTAAAAATGAGCCAATTGATGATGCATTAACTTTTTACACAGACACCAATAAACATGGTATTGTGGGTTATATAGGGCCTAACATTCAAAAAGTTGAACAGTCTCCACATAAGTCAGTATAAAAGGCAGAATTATTTGCTATTGTAATGTTATTAACAGATTATAAAGACATTTCTCTTAAGGTGCTAAGTGACTCAAAATTTTCCACTATGGTTATTCAAATTATAGAAAATGTTACTCTTCCAGATTCCAATACAGAATAAATCAATTATTTATTCAATTACAAACTTTAATAAGAGCTCGATTACAACCTTTGTATATAACTCATATAAGAGCTCATTCTGGTTTACCTGGACCTTTGTCAGAAGGAAATCATGTGATTGATCAATTGGTTGGTTCAGTTCTTTCTGCTCTACAAGAGCATAAAGTACATCACTCCAATGCCAAATCCTTAAAACAAAGGCATGGAATATCTTGGCACTCAGCAAGAGCTATAATTAGATCTTGCCCAACTTGTCAACCTATGGTAGCACCACCTCTACCACAAGGAGCTAATCCAAGAGGCTTAAAATCTAATCAACTTTGGCAAATGGATGTAACTCAATTTCCAGAATTTTGAAAAACTAAATATATTCATCATTCAGTTGATACTTATTCTCATTTTTCTTGGGCAACTGCATTATCATCAGAAAAAGCTAATGCAGTAATTACTCATTTATTGGAAACTTTTGCGGTTATGGGAAAGCCAGATACCATTAAAACAGATAATGGTTCTGCATAGATTTCCAATAAATGTAAAGATTTTTTAAAATTACAATATTAATCACATAATAGGAATTCCACGAAATAGTACCAGACAAGCTATAATAAAAAGACAAAATAGAACATTAAAAGAAATGCTTTTAAAACAAAGGGCAGAAGGACAGTATACTACCCCCCAAAATAGAATATCCTCAGCCTTATTCACTTTAAATTTTTAAATTTGAATGAAGGAATTGAAACACCAGCTTTTAAACATTGGAGTGTGGTCACAACGTCACCTGCTGACTAACTAGTATATTATAAGGATAGTTTTAAAAATGAGTGGTTTCCAGCCACAGTAATAAGATGGGGAAGAGGGTTTGCTTATGTTTTCACAGGAAATTGTAACTTTTGGATTCCACATAAAAACATCAAACTATGACATCCTGCTCATGAGGAAGCATCTAATGAGGAGAGTCACAGAAATGCCCATGGAAATAGGCAGCATGACAACGAGGCTCTGACATCTGTCTCTAACTCCCAAGAAACTGAGAAGGAAGAACAAAAAGGCAAGGAACCCCAACCCGACACTGGTGACCTTTGAACATCTGCAAAGATTGGGAGCTGTGGCAACTAATAGCCTACGCAGAAGACGTTGTGAGGTAACACCTGTTAATTTGTTTCTGGCTATGTTTGCTTTGATTATTGCTACTGACAGAGGAGAAGATTATCATTATTGGACTTATGTTCCTAATCCTCTGCTTTTGCGAGGAGTTAGTTGGATAGAACCAACTGTGCCAATTTATGTCAATGACTCTGTGTGGCTCCCAGGCCCTTATGATACTCATGGGCCTTTTAACCCTGAAGAAGAGGGAACTATGATCACTAATTATGTTACTAGAGTGACAGGTCCTCCAATTTGTTTTGGTCAGCAATATCAGTGTTTAGGCGTGGACACTCAGTTTTGGTTGAGCCACTATGATCGACCTTCTCCAGATAGAGATGTTAAAAGAGAAATGTTTATATTAAGTGAAAATTCTATCTCTAAATTTATACCTGGGTATGTTCTAATGGACTTAGAACTTCCACCTTGTAAAGAATATAGCTTTAAAGAAGTAAAAGATTGGTTGCGTTGGACACGTTGTAAGGGAGAAAAGGTTTGCTTTCTCACCAAGACTTCTAAAGGTGAAGTGTGTGACTGGAATCCTAAGGCAACCTTATTGGATGATATTAAAACTCCAATGAGTATTCATCTGCCTGAGGATAAGTATACTTAACCAACTGATAAAGAGAAAGTAAGTGTTCAAATGACTACTCCTATGAGTTGGACTGATGTAGGTTTTTAACCACTTGCATCTGAAATTTATGGGTATCCAAAACAAAATCATTTGTGGAAAGTAGCTGCTGCAGTGCAACCATTAAAGGCTTGGATAGGTGGATTACATTATCATCACACCACCACTCCTCAACAGCATGAAATGTTTTCGGCTTCAGGAAAGGAGGAGCATACAAGCTTGTTTGCAGCTACCGTTTGTGTGGTTAAAAGGAAATGTTAAATGGAATGAAAAAACAGGAGAAATATCTTGTGCCTCATGTTAATTATTTACTTGTACTAATCAATCTCTGAGTTTTAATACTGAAAAGGAACAGCTATATTTGTTGACAGCCCAAACAGGTATCTGGATGCCAATAAATTTGAATTGTTCATGGGAAGAGTCACTTGCATTGAAAGTGCTACAGTTGCTGGCAGATTGAATTCTGAAATGGACTAGATGTTTTGTTGGCCTTTTAATAGCTGCCATTTTGGGGATTATAGCTGTGACAGCATCAGCAGCGACAGCAGGTGTCACTCTAACCTAAGGAATAAAAACTCAGAACTTTGTAGCTGATTGGCATAAGAACTCTGAACAATTATTGACTTCACAAAAACAGATAGATACTGAATTGTATAATGAGATTTCTGATTTAGAACAAGCTGTTGTCATGTTAGGAGATGAGCTAGTAAGTTTGAAAAAGCAAGCACGGTTGAAATGTGATTGGAATATAACAACATTTTGTATTACCCCTGTCATGTATAATGAAACAAAATTTCTGTGGGAAAAGGTTAAAAGACATTTGTTAAATCATGATAATTTAACTGAAGAAATTGTAAATTTACAACATGAGGTGTATTCAACTTTTAAGATCAAGTTAGAATAGATGGAGATCAAATTTTAACAGGAATAGCTGATGGACTAGAACAAATGATTACTTCGCCTAAAATTCAAGGTTTAATTGGAAGTTCAGTGGGGACATTGGCCTTGTTCTCAATAATTGGATTAATATTGTATGTTATTTTAAGAAAAGTAAGAGCTGCTCAACAACAAAATGAACGTTATGCTCAAGTGTTTGCTGCAATGATGACAGACATGAATAGCATGTATCAACAAAAATAAGTGATAATTGTGAGGTAATGAACCCCCACATGTACGTCTCATGTATGCCTCATTCTAGTGAGCCACTAATGGGTTAAACTGGCATTTGCCTTCACAGAAAAAGCAAAGAGGTTTGGGCTGACTCTGAGGCAAACACAAAGGCTTTTTTCTGGTGATCCTCCAGACACAGATACTTTGAAGTTTTTGCAGCCGTTGGTTCCAAGGAGTTAGAAGCTGAAAAACTTCTTGCCTGGAGACATAGTCCAGAGGTTGACAGAATGTTTTAAATTTTGTCAAAAGCCTAAAGATCTCAGCACTGTGGAGAAACAAAGTCATAAAACCATTTAAGGTTAACTTGGTGAATGCACGAGGAGTTTCAGAAAGCAGTTCCCCTGTATCTCTGTCTCTTTTATTTGTATGTAGACTTGTTACACAGAAGCTGA